>JXCR01147445.1:108348-125732 GCA_002079205.1 Phalaenopsis hybrid cultivar | reverse complement strand
TAGTTTAAAGACATCCTCTGTGGGTTTTCAGACATCTGTTATTCCCGATTTGAATTCATCTTCATCCTCGACATTATTTCACCAGCCTTTCACCGATCCACAGCAAGTGCAATTACGTGCACAAATCTTTGTTTATGGAGCTCTCATGTATGTTAAATACATTTAATGTCTTATGATGTTTATAAACTTATTGATAAGAATGAATGCAGTCTTGCTCTTTTGTCGCAGCTCAGGTATGCCTCCAGATGAAGCTTACATGTTATCTGCCTTTGGAGATTCAGGTCAATATATACACTGTTTCCTGTTTATTATATATTTCTTGTTATGTATGCGGGTTGATATGTTTGATTTTTTGCTGGTTTATATGTTTGATTTTATTATTATATACATCTTGTTATGTATGCTGGTTTATATGTTCTATTTTTTCTGGATAGATGGTGGGAGGAACTTGTGGGAGGGTTTATGGCATGCTTGGATTTTAAGGTTTCAGAATAGAAAATCTCCTGTTGGCTGTTATGATACTCCAACACAATCTAGGCCAGGTATATAGCTTGAGTTACCTATAGCGGCATTCTTTTATTCTATGTTTTGTCATTGATTGTTCTCTGGAAATAATTTGTTCATAGCAATCTGGATTCCTGAAAGACTTTTAATAGGTAATGATGTTCAAATCGAAGTCCCAAGCACTTCTGCCACAAGTGACAGCATTAGCATTTCCTCGGCTGCATTTAATTCCACGATGCCATTGCCATCATCTTTAAGGAGTTACTCGNTAGGCAATGCCACACATATATGAGCTATAAACTGTACAAAAGATGCAAGTTCTAATACCTTCAAATGACTTTTCTGTGCTGCTTACTGGCATGGATTGGCTTATGCAGTGAGTTTGACGTGGAGGTTCCAGTAGGGGCATTTATGATACCTCTACAACAGTGTTGCTATAGTGCCGGGGACCAGTCAGCTGGTGACCGGGGATCAGTCAGAACAATGAATTCAGGGCTAACCGGCCTTTCTTACTTGAATTGATGCCTCCTTTTAACAGTGGGCTCAATCCTAATTAATTAGAGCTTATATATTTTTTTTCTTGTGTTTAGGTTTTCAGTTTTTAGTCGTATTTCTGTTCATAGCAGCCATCAGCGTCGTCCTAGTTTCTCCCTTCTAGAGCTGTATTTAAAGGTGGGTGATGCTCCAACTGTAGCTCTCCTCTGGGGTGGTGATCTTCTTCCAAGAATCGAGTGGTGTCCCGGCTATAGCTCGTTCTTGAGGGAGTATTTATCCTTGTTTTCTTGCCCTTCGCAACACTCTTTTCGCCCTCGCCTTTCCTCACTGCTGGAACCATTTGACAACACTGCTGCTTTCTTCCCGCAACCCCAGTCGCCAGCCACAACCTCCACCTGCTGCCATCCTTTCCAGCCCTCTCCCACCTTGTTGCCACTCATTTCAGCCACCCGTCTTCGCGGTCCCGCTACCCCTTCTCGCTGCCAAAGCTCGGGACAGCTGTCGCTTTGCTGTCCCACAGTCCCACACATTCCCCGCCACTATCGCGGTCATTCCCGCTTGTTGCCACAACCCCAAACAGCTGTTTCAGCCTCCTGGCCAGCTGTTTCCAACATTCCAGATTGCTGCCATCGCCGCAACTGATCCCCTTCGCTGCCTCCATCCTCCTTCCTTGCTGCTGTAACCTAGGACCGCCCTTTCTAGCTGTTTAAATGATGTCCAGCACCTCTTCTTTGCTGCCACTACCATTTCAGCCCGCCCTCCATCCATGCTCCTGTCACCCCAGGCAGCCCTCCCACATCACTCCCTGTTGTTCNCCGCAACTGATCCCCTTCGCTGCCTCCATCCTCCTTCCTTGCTGCTGTAACCTAGGACCGCCCTTTCCAGCTATTTAAATGATGTCCAGCAGCTCTTCTTTGCTGCCACTACCATTTCAGCCCGTCCTCCATCAATGCTCCTGTCTCCCCTGGCAGCCCTCCCACATCACTCCCTGTTGTTGGCTTGCTGTCCGGCACAAGGGAAACAGCTGCTGCTTTTGTTTTGCTTGCCAACTGCCTTTTCCATCTCGCGCCACCTTCCAAACACTCGCCAACCACCACCAACACTCTTGGGATACACTTTAGCTGCGNCGCTTGCTGTCCGGCACAAGGGAAACAGCTGCTTGCTTTTGTTTTGCTTGCCAACCGCCTTTTCCATCTCGCCCCACCTTCCAAACACTCGCCAACCACCACCAACACTCTTGGGATACACTTTAGTTGCGTTTGTTGTTGTACTTTCCCCTTCATGTGCGTTATATGTAACATACTATTTGCTTTTAGTAATAATATTTGCTCTGCCTCTTATGATTTATAGGTTAACTCCGGTCTCAGATCCATTTAGGCTGGCAACACCTGCAATAATATTCATAGTATAATTTATGCAAATGAGGCACTGTATGAGACTGTAGTTTTGAGTGAAGTTTTTCTCATTTTCAATTTAGTACTTCATTTATAAAGTAACATATATACTCGCAGATATTTTGTTGACCAGTCACATGAATAATTCTCAAATTTGCACTGGAAGTATTTTTGAATCCAAANCGTTATTTGTAACATACTATTTGCTTTTAGTAATAATATTTGCTCTGCCTCTTATGATTTATAGGTTAACTCTGGTATCAGATCTATTTAGGCTGACAACACCTGCAATAATATTCATAGTATAATTTATGCAAATGAGGCACTGTATGAGACTGTAGTTTTGAGTGAAAATGTCCTCCATCTGTTTTTCTCATTTTCAATTTAGTACTTTATTTATAAAGTAACGAATATAATCGCAGATATTTTGTTGACCAGTCAAATGAATAATTCTCAAATCTGCACTGGAAGTATTTTTTAATCCAAATCATCAGAAGCTCAAATTGGCAATTCAAGTTCATCTGAACGTAACTGTGTTTTGCCATTAGTTATTAATTGCAGAGGCTGTCATCAAGACTATTCAGAGCATCAAGAACAGACCTCAAGCAACATGGCATTAGTATCTTCTGAAAAAAATGAGATCATCCANTTGCCATTAGTTATTAATTGCAGAGGCTGTCATCAAGACTATTCAGAGCATCAAGAACGGACCTCAAGCAACATGGCATTAGTATCTTCTGAAAAAAATGAGATCATCCATAAGCTTCAGTGCAGCAGTAAAGGTTTGCATGTTGAGGCTAGAAGCTCAACTCCCGAGGCTTCAACATCAGAGGATTTGGCTGGAGCACATGCTGGCAGTGAACTATCTTTTCTCAATTTTAAGGCTATTGATATACCTCAGGTAACTTCTTTTTTAGCTCCATTATGCTTTGATGCTTTCTAGGATGAATTTTTTGTTAATTTTTNACATCAGAGGATTTGGCTGGAGCACATGCTGGCAGTGAACTATCTTTTCTCAATTTTAAGGCTATTGATATATCTCCGGTAACTTCTTTTTTAGCTCCATTATGCTTTGATGCTTTCTAGGATGAATTTTTTGTTAAAAAATATTTTTTTTTTAATTTTTAGATACCGAATGAGAAATCTCAAGGACTTCTGGAAGAAATGAAAGTTCTTGACAGTTCAAAAAAAAATTCAAATCTGGGAAAATCTAAGAATGCTTCCAGGCCTTCAAATGGGAAGAAAACAGTCTCTAAAGGGAAAACCAAAAGAGAACCACATGCTCTGAAGCAGTCTTCTGCGATGAATGTAAAAAGTTTTAGTTCTACATGTAAATCTATTGGAACTTTAAACAAGGACATTTTTTCAGTTGAGATGCGTGAGCAGTCCCTAAATGACCTNTTCTCCATATGAATGAAATCCTTGTTAGTTATGCTAAATAGAATCTTTATCTATCCGAAGTAGCCACACTTCTTTATTCACTCAAGTAGTTTCTTATTCGCCTCTTCTCTTTGACACATGTGGGATTGTGGTAGTTTTTAATTATGTACTAGTCTTAGTCTACGTGAATGTTCGAGTTTGTCACTCCTTGATGAAAATGGCTTTCTTAATCATCAACATATTGTCTTTAATGATATTATCATGCTTGTTGAAAAAAATGATCTTAATTTATTGGAATTAACTGAAAATATGACACTCAATAGCAGACAATGGAGAAAAAAAGATTCATGCAACTGACCTCATTTAGTGGGACAAAGGCTCGTTGTTGTTGTTGTTGTGTACTGGTCAACTCTTACCTTTGGTAACGAACAAAATTTTATTGAATGCATTCCTCTAAAATTTCGATACGGTTTCGAACAAGATTTTTTTAATTCAATGATCAATTGTTGGAAGCCTTAGCAACATGTTCAAGAATATTTTTCCTGAACTCCTAAAATCTTGCTTGTATATCTTCTGGAGTACATGCTACCAGTACTGTAGATTAAACATTTTTTAGAGGAAAGTATGGTCTTTAAATAAGATGGCCTACCATTTGTGTGTCAATGTTGTTTCATGCCTCTAGGCAATGCCACACATATATGAGCTATAAACTGTACAAAAGATGCAAGTTCTAATACCTTCAAATGACTTTTCTGTGCTGCTTACTGGCATGGATTGGCTTATGCAGTGAGCTTGACGTGGAGGTTCCAGCAGGGGCATTTATGATACCTCTACAACAGTGTTGCTACAGTGCCGGGGACCAGTCAGCTAGTGACCGGGGACCAGTCAGCTAGTGACCGGGGACCAGTCAGAACAATGAATTCAGGGCTAACCGGCCTTTCTTACATGAATTGATGCCTCCTTTTAACAGTGGGCTCAATCCTAATTAATTAGAGCTTATATATTTTTTTTCTTGTGTTTAGGTTTTCAGTTTTTAGTCGTATTTCTGTTCATAGCAGCCATCAGCGTCGTCCTAGTTTCTCCCTTCTAGAGCTGTATTTAAAGGTGGGTGATGCTCCAACTGTAGCTCTCCTCTGGGGTGGTGATCTTCTTCAAAGAGTCGAGTGGAGTCCCGCTATAGCTCGTTCTTGAGGGAGTATTTATCCTTGTTTCCTTGCCCTTCGCAACACTCTTTTCGCGGCCGCCTTTCCTCACTGCTGGAACCATTTGACAACACTGCTGCTTTCTTCCCGCAACCCCAGTCACCAGCCACCACCTCCACCTGCTGCCATCCTTCCCAGCCCCCTCCCACCTTGTTGCCACTCATTTCAGCCACCCGTCTTCGCGGTCCCGCTACCCCTTCTCGCTGCCAAAGCTCGGGACAGCTGTCACTTTGCTGTCCCACAGTCCCACACATTCCCCGCCACTATCGCGGTCATTCCCGCTTGTTGCCACAACCCCAAACAGCTGTTTCAGCCTCCTGGCCAGCTGTTTCCAACATTCCAGATTGCTGCCATCGCCGCAACTGATCCCCTTCGCTGCCTCCATCCTCCTTCCTTGCTGCTGTAACCTAGGACCGCCCTTTCTAGCTGTTTAAATGATGTCCAGCACCTCTTCTTTGCTGCCACTACCATTTCAGCCCGCCCTCCATCCATGCTCCTGTCACCCCAGGCAGCCCTCCCACATCACTCCCTGTTGTTCGCTTGCTGTCCGGCACAAGGGAAACAGCTGCTTGCTTTTGTTTTGCTTGCCAACCGCCTTTTCCATCTCGCCCCACCTTCCAAACACTCGCCAACCACCACCAACACTCTTGGGATACACTTTAGTTGCGTTTGTTGTTGTACTTTCCCCTTCATGTGCGTTATATGTAACATACTATTTGCTTTTAGTAATAATATTTGCTCTGCCTCTTATGATTTATAGGTTAACTCCGGTCTCAGATCCATTTAGGCTGGCAACACCTGCAATAATATTCATAGTATAATTTATGCAAATGAGGCACTGTATGAGACTGTAGTTTTGAGTGAAGTTTTTCTCATTTTCAATTTAGTACTTCATTTATAAAGTAACATATATACTCGCAGATATTTTGTTGACCAGTCACATGAATAATTCTCAAATTTGCACTGGAAGTATTTTTGAATCCAAATCATCAGAAGCTCAAATTGGCAATTCAAGTTCATCTGAACGTAACTGTGTTTTGCCATTAGTTATTAATTGCAGAGGCTGTCATCAAGACTATTCAGAGCATCAAGAACAGACCTCAAGCAACATGGCATTAGTATCTTCTGAAAAAAATGAGATCATCCATAAGCTTCATTGCAGCAGTAAAGGTTTGCATGTTGAGGCTAGAAGCTCAACTCCCGAGGCTTCAACATCAGAGGATTTGGCTGGAGCACATGCTGGCAGTGAACTATCTTTTCTCAATTTTAAGGCTATTGATATACCTCAGGTAACTTCTTTTTTAGCTCCATTATGCTTTGATGCTTTCTAGGATGAATTTTTTGTTAAAAAATATATTTTTTTTAATTTTTAGATACCGAATGAGAAATCTCAAGGACTTCTGGAAGAAATGAAAGTTCTTGACAGTTCAAAGAAAAATTCAAATCTGGGAAAATCTAAGAATGCATCCAGGCCTTCAAATGGGAAGAAAACAGTCTCTAAAGGGAAAACCAAAAGAGAACCACATGCTCTGAAGCAGTCTTCTGCGATGAATGTAAAAAGTTTTAGTTCTACATGTAAATCTATTGGAACTTTAAACAAGGACATTTCTTCAGTTGAGATGCGTGAGCAGTCCCTAAATGACCATAGTTTAAAGACATCCTCTGTGGGTTTTCAGACATCTGTTATTCCCGATTTGAATTCATCTTCATCCTCAACATTATTTCACCAGCCTTTCACCGATCCACAGCAAGTGCAATTACGTGCACAAATCTTTGTTTATGGAGCTCTCATGTATGTTAAATACATTTAATGTCTTATGATGTTTATAAACTTATTGATAAGAATGATTGCAGTCTTGCTCTTTTGTCGCAGCTCAGGTATGCCTCCAGATGAAGCTTACATGTTATCTGCCTTTGGAGATTCAGGTTAATATATACACTATTTCCTGTTATTATTATATATTTCTTGTTATGTATGCGGGTTTCTATGTTTGATTTTTTGCTGGTTTCTATGTTTGATTTTATTATTATATACATCTTGTTATGTATGCTGGTTTATATGTTCTATTTTTTCTGGATAGATGGTGGGAGGAACTTGTGGGAGGGTTTATGGCATGCTTGGATTTTAAGGTTTCAGAATAGAAAATCTCCTGTTGGCTGTTATGATACTCCAACACAATCTAGGCCAGGTATATAGCTTGAGTTACCTATAGCGGCATTCTTTTATTCTATGTTTTGTCATTGATTGTTCTCTGGAAATAATTTGTTCATAGCAATCTGGATTCCTGAAAGACTTTTAATAGGTAATGATGTTCAAATCGAAGTCCCAAGCACTTCTGCCGCAAGTGACAGCATTAGCATTTCCTCGGCTGCGTTTAATTCCATGATGCCATTGCCATCATCTTTAAGGAGTTACTCTTACGGAAATGATGGACACCATGCCAGTATATCACGAGGCACTTACCTGAACTTTAGTCAATCTCCATCTCCACTGCCCCATCAAACTTCCGTATCAAGGCAGCATGTGGGTGCTAATTCATCTTTGCCATCTCAGTCACCTCGCCCTGGACCATGGTTTGTTTCATCCCAGATTGCACCACTTGATGGCATCAAACGATATTCCACAGTATCTGTTCCTGAAACTGTTCATGTAACACCTGTAAGGGATTCATGCAGGCCTCATAGGCCTACANGAAGGCAGGTTGATTCAGCATCTGGTGCCACAAAGAGGGCAGAGAACATGGATGCTATTGTGAAAGCTGCAGAGTTGGCTGCAGAAGCTGTTGCCCAAGCGGGAACAATCATTACAATGGGGGATCCATTACCATTTACATTGAGCCAATTGGCAGATGCTGGCCCTGAAGGTTTCTGGAGAGGACATGATGGTTCATTCATGAAGTTTTTTAAATCTAGAATCACACATGGAGCAGAGAATTTTGGATTGGTTAGTGCTAAAGAGTATGATGGATCAGCTAAGCAATTGGGCGGTCAGTTTTCAAAAGATGAAGACACTCAGAAGGCTATTGATGAAGGCGGGTTATCTTCTTTGAATGAATATCACAAGCAGTTTGAGCCTAGAACCCAAGGTATGAAATTTTTTTTATTACGGATTGTTTTGCTTTGATCAGAATTTCCTTGCTTTTGAGTTGAATACAATTTTTGCTAATTGTGGTTTTAGTTGGCAGTTTAGGCCTCCAAACTAGTTCTCGCAGAATGAATTCTACCTCTTGAGGCTTCTACTGCCACTTAACATGTAGCCGCACATGTTTGCTTTTTAAAAATAGTTTTAAAAAGCCATATTGGACATTTCTGTTACGGTTTTACTACTGAAAAGCATTTGATAGCTGCTACATAGCAACTGTAGAATTAGCGTTTCTGATTCTGGAAATTGCACACGTAGCAGATATTGAGATACAAGCTATGAATTTTTTGTCTTGGTTTAAAATTTAGCTGCATGTATGTTTCACACTGCAGGAACTTTTCCCATTTCTGGACTTCAAAGGGATCATTCTGCTTCGAGTATAAAAAAGGGTTCAGTGGTTGAGGTAGGATGTTCTCTTATTTATTTTTTATGCCCAAATTTGGCCTTTTTTCACCATTTATGCTCATCTTTTTTTCTAAAAAAACTTTATCTGTATTAATTTTAAGATTATTTGTAAGGATTTATTAATGTTACGTCACAAAAGCGATGTGGTTTTAGTGTGATGACACATAATTGATTAAAATTATTGTCATATTATTCTAATTTTATGACTATTATTGCAACAACAATAACAATAAGCCTTTATACCACTAGGTAGGTTCAGTTACATATTCATTTAATTCTAATAAATTAATATCATTTTTTATATATGCCCAAATCTTTTTAGGTTTACCTTTGCCCTTCTTAACACAAGTCAAATATAAAACATCTAGTCTCCTGATTGGGTCATTAGATGGTCGACATTTAATGTGATCAAACCATCTAAAACGTCTCTCTCTAATCTTGTATGACACTAGAGCTACTCCAAACCTTTCACGAAAATATTCGTTTCACATTTGTCTCCAAGTGTAGAGCTACTTATCCACCTGAGCATTCTAATCTTAGCAACACTTAATTTTATGCTTCTCTTTTTCAGGTCAACATTCTGCTCCACAAAGCATTGCAGGTCTTATCATCATCTTATAAAGTTTTCTTTTTAAGTTTAAGTGGTACTTTTCTATCACACAATTGGCGCGATGCATTTCTCCAATTCAACCATCCAACTTAAATTCTGCTAATAACATCCTCATTTGTATCACCATCACTTTGATCAATAAGCTCGAGATGTCTAAAACAATCACTCATTTTAATGAATTGATCAACATGATTTACTACTATTAAAATTCTATTCAATATTAAATTTTAGATCTACTTAAATGAAAGCTTTTAAACTATAAATTAGACTTCTATAATTCAAGTTTTTTTGAACTCTGTCTAATTTTATCCACAAGAAGGATATCATTAGCGAAACATACACTAAGGTACATCCTCCTATTGATGTCTTGTAAGAATATCCATAAATAAAAGAAAAAGATATGAGCTTAAAGCCAAACCCCGATATAATCAATTGAAATAGGAAAATACTTGGTCAATCCTCCTCGTATTAGACACAAATAACAACTCTAGAATACATTTCTTTAATGACTTGAATATAAGCAATATCAACAACTTTTTTCTTAGAACTACCCAAAATACTTCTCTTTGAATCTTATCATATATTTTTCTAAATCAACAAAAATCATATATAGATCATCCTTATTCTCTTTCTGCTTCTCTATCAAATTTCGTAATAAATGTATGGCTTCTCTAGTAGACTTGCTCGACATGAATCAAACTTGATTTTGAGAAATTTTTGTATCACATCGCAACCTATATTTNCTTTGTACTTCTCTATCAAATTTCGTAATAAATGTATGGCTTCTCTAGTAGACTTGCTCGACATGAATCAAATTTGATTTTGAGAAATTTTTGTATCACATCGCAACCTATATTCGATTACTCCCATAATTTTAATGTGTGACATATTAACTTATTTCCTTTATAATTTGCACATTCTTATGCATCTCCTTTATTCTTAAAAATAGGAATCAATAAATCTTCTCTTTCCATTAGATATCTTTTCAGTATATAAAATAATATAAAAAATTTTATTAAATCAAGAAATTTTCATGTCTCTTAAATTTCGCAAATCTATTTGAATACCATCAGATCTTAACTGTTTTTTTATACTTTATTTTCTTTAAAGTCTTCTCAACTTTCATTTTACCAATACGAAGGTAAAAAAAAAATTGCTACTATTTATGATATTAATATCACTAAAATCAATCGTACTTTCACAATATTCATTGAAAATTTTATGAAAACATTTTACTCATATGTCGAGTATCCTTCCATAAGAAAAATATTTTTTGATTTTCATCCCTCATACACTTTATTTGAATTTAATTTTTCTGTTTTTTTAACCTATTTGTTTGATTAGTTTATATATGTATATCTTTCACTCTCTCTTTNATTACTCCCATAATTTTAATGTGTGACATATTAACTTATTTCCTTTATAATTTGCACATTCTTGTGCATCTCCTTTATTCTTAAAAATAGGAACCAATAGATTTTCTCTTTCCATCAGATATCTTTTCAATTTATAAAATAATATAAAAAAATTTATTAAATCGAGAAATTCTCATGTCTCGTAAATTTCACATATCTATTTGAATACCATCAAATCTTAACTGTTTTTTTATATTTTATTTTCTTTAAAGTCTTCTCAACTTTCATTTTACCAATACGAAGTTAAAAAAAAATTTCTACTATTTATGATATTAATATCACTAAAATCAATCATACTTTCACAATATTCATTGAAAATTTTATCAAAACATTTTACTCATATGTCGAATATCCTTCCATAAGAAAAATGTTTTTTTATTTTCATCCCAGATACACTTTATTTGAAGTTAATTTTTATGTTTTTTTAATCTATTGCTTGATTAGTTTATATGTATATCTTTCACTCTCTCTACTATATAATTTATTATAAAAACTACTTAAAAAAAAGTTTTAGCATCATAAATTTTGCTCTTAGACTTCTACGAGCCATGTTATGTTATTGGTCAATTCTTCAAGCTTTCCATCTAAATTAATTTCTTTAACAAATTTTTTTATATTTTTTCTTTTTTCGTATATTATTATTTGAACCTCATCTATTTCTATTCATAAGAGATTTTCCATTTGATTATCCAAAAACATCTTTTGTAACCTGTTTAATAATAATCATACTTTATTCCATTTAGTAATAACTTCTTAATGAACATCCNTTATTATTTGAACCTCATCTATTTCTATTCATAAGAGATTTTCCGTTTGATTATCCAAAAACATCTTTTGTAACCTGTTTAATAATAATCATTACTTTATTCCATTTAGTAATAACTTCTTATTAAACATCTCAAATTTTAAATCTTAAAATTTACTCATAAAAATAATTTTATTTGTATTTCAAGTACTTTCGTTTAATTCTATGATAATATTTTGGTGTATTTTTCTATTTTTCAACTTGTCTTTTTAAGTCCAAAACTAATAATCGATGTTGGGTACTTAAACTTTCATTTGAAATGAACTTATCATCTTTATAATCTCAACCATCTTTTTTTTCTTTTTAAAAAATTATTAATTTTTATTTTAGTAGATTCATTCTTATAACTGATAATATATTTGTATCCTTNTAAACATCTCAAATTTTAAATCTTAAAATTTACTCATAAAAATAATTTTATTTGTATTTCAAGTACTTTCGTCTAATTCTATGATAATATTTTGGTGTATCTTTCTATTTTCCAACTTGTCTTTTTAAGTCCAAAACTAATAATCAATGTTGGGTACTTAAACTTTCATTTGGAATGAACTTATAATCTTTATAATCTCGACCATCTTTTTTTTCTTATTAAAAAATAATCAATTTTTATTTTAGTAGATTCATTTTTATAACTGATAATATATTCGTATCCTTTTTTATAGAAAGTTTTAGCAATAACAATATTATAATCTAAAATAAATATCAATATGACTTTATCGTCTTAAATAGTCATTCCAAAATCACCAACATATCCATTTAAATCTCCTCAAATAAAAATTATTTCTTTAAGATGTATCCTATATATTAATTCCTCCACATCATTCCAAAACTTTTCTTTTGTAAGTATATTTAAACCTACCTGGGGAGCTTAAATATTTATAACATTAATAATCTTAGTATCAATAGCAATATTTAGAGTTATTATTCTATTTCCAATTCTATTAATTTTTTTTAACATTATCTTTCAAACTTATATCTATAATTAGACTTACACTATTTTTAGTATGATTTCTACTTAAATATCTATGTTTAAAATCTAAGCTATCAATCTCTTTAGTTTTTTTTCACCCCATGCATTTTCTTCAATGCATAAGATATTTATCTTCCTTTGAATCATAATATCTACTAATTCCATGAATTTACCAATGAGAGTACTTATATTTCAACTTTCTATCCTTATATTAGTTTTGTGGACTAACTTTTTTGCCTACCTACGTCCATAATCTAAGAACCTTTGTTTATTTAATACTACACCAAAGTGTCAGTGCATCAACTTTTGCACATTTTTCACTGTATTCAGGTCATGTAGCGCGTCGCTTTCAAGTGATGCTTTAACATTAATACAATGATTAAAGATTCATGTTGTAGTGTTTTAATAAAAATTTTTTTGCAAGTTGTCGACTACCTAATTCAACCTTCATTTTCAGCATTTGGGATTTGTGCCTTGGCAATGACAGTGTTATATTTACTTAAGTTATTAATTTTTAACTATACTGATTCTCACATGAATCTGCCACCCTTGATCATTCAAATGATGGAATCACACATATTTTGTTCTCTTAGGTTACCGACATCGCACTCTGTCATCCCAAGTCATTTGGAGAAAAAAATTATTTATTTTGATGCTTTGTTATTATGATTAATCCTTGTAATATTTTTTCTTCATGGAATGTTAATTTATTTATCATCATATTATATTTTCCAGCTTGTGTTTTTTATAGCTTTTTTGAGGATAAATGGATGTAAGGATTTCATAAAACAATCCAAATTAATTCAGTGGCCATTTAATCCTTTTTATTAAACTGTGAACTGGACCGATCACTTTGCTTCAATGCTTTAAAGTGTGCTTCAACGAAGTAAGGCGAGCGTCATGCGCTTCGCTTTGCTCGTAAAGCGCACTTTTAAAACCTTGGTATCACGTTAACTTAGAAATATGAGTGTTCACCTTGACCTAAAAGTTATGCTTTTGCCTTTTAATGCTTAAATGTGATCTATTTAGCATATACCTTTTACCACATAACAACATAATGATTAATGTCAATTCAATTGAACTAGCATTAGTCGGTTCAATTTTTTTTTCTTAAACAAAACATATTTATGAAAATTGTGTCTTAAAAACTTGCAGACCATTGTATATTATATTTATCTAGTGTGAATCATTTCCCTGTTTTTCATTAAAAAATAAGGTTAAATAATGCTATTAATTATTATAAAATCATAACAATTAAGATCATTCCAAATGAGTATCATTGTCAAATGCATATCTAATTTACCGGGAAATGACATTTCATATAAGCTAACATTTTAATATGCTTTGACCCAGTGGCACCAATGATTGCTCAGAAGAGTCCTTCATTTTAGATAGAAAAAGATGACACTTTTTTTCCTACCGTTGAGACTAGCTATAGTGCTTAGATCGACATTGTTAGTGAATTCTAACTTGTTTTTACATAATATTTTTTCTCTCCTTGCACTTGCCTAATTTATTTGTCCTGTAGCAGTCTTGTAGTCAAATATGACCCAAACCAATCTTTGAATAACTTGACAAAATTCTCTCAGTTTACCAGTATGCTCAGCATGTCTCCAAATTTATCTTGATGTTGTTCTCGCTTCCACATTTTATGCTTCATCCAATGTAAATTTAGTGAGTTGTATCCTTCTTTCATCATAATATATTCTATTATCTAATATTTTTTTAATATGAAGTAATCAGTTTGTTGCTTCAATCTGTTCTTTAGCTCCCTTGAGTAAAGGTGTTCGCTAGTCTTGGAATAACGCTTTGTTCACTATAGTAGTATGATCACTTCTAATATATTGAAATTTCAAATCTTGGATCAGTTGTATTATCATCACCGTCTTTTGGGTAAGGGTACTTATATTCAGTGACAGTAGGCGGTGATTCTTCTTTTATTGTATTTCTATACTCCACTTCTTGTGCATCTATAGGCTTGAAGTAAATAATCTCATCTAATTAGAGTTAAACTTAATCAAACTTTCAAAATTTCTCATGATTATTTTTTGTAATTGTCCCAAAAATCTTTTAACATAATTATATTGCTTAACCTCTTATTGATATTACTTTTTTCACTACCTAGCTAGGAGTTTGAAATTTTTAAGACGGAGACATACTGTTTTACAAAAAATTTAAATTTCAAATAATATTTCAATCAAATGAAAATATTTATCCAGTTAATGGAAAGAGCAACTAAAATATCATTCAAAATTAATTTAAAAATAAAATAGTTATTATTATAAATATTGTTCTTTTATTTGGCTGCATCTTTGATATATGGTTTCTCTTCTTCAATTTTTTTCTTATCACGCTAATTTATCCTAAAAATGTTATTTTTAATTATGATGAGTTATATGTTAACATAGAAAATTTTAATATTTAGTTGATCTTTTTATTTATACATTGTTATTAACTTTTAATTACTTAATTTAAATATTTATAATTTAAATACACCATCTTAACATTTCCATTTCTTTTACATTGCTATTTTATATTCCAATCTGTATGACAAGTTTAAATATTTATATAATAACAAAAAAAAATTATAAAATTTTAATTAAAGTTTATTCTATTATTTTTTCATTTACTTTATCAATTATTTATTTTATTTTTATTACTAAAAATAACATCAATCATGTAATAATAATTTAGCTTTCACGTTTCATTCTTAAAATTTAAAAGTTTTTACTATATATATGTTTGTTTTTATTATTATAAATTTCTTAGGTTTTAATAACTTTAATTAATAATATCTATCATTTTATTTTCTTGCAGCCTTCGCTAATAAACTTTTTGTTACTTGATTTGAATTGACTTTTCAAATATATAAATTAAACTTAATTAATTTCTCTTACCTAATCAAAGCTCATATATGATAACTAATGTTCACAAGCACATAAGTCTTCACTACAACTATCTATCAACCTACCTTTCATTTTATTTTATGATCTGTTTCAATTTCTTTTTCTTTCAATTCAATTAATTTTATGCAGAGAAAATATTTTTCTATAGATATTTATATTTTATGCAAATGCAATCTTATAACTAAAATACCTTTACTTAACATATTATTCTTATTTGTTCAAAATAATATCTGGATCAATTATAAACGGCAAAACATTTGTAGGTATGTATAACATAGTCTTGGTAATTCTTGCGCACTCTATTTTTGCGTGCTTGCAAATGTTCCATCCAGCTCAACATCTTCGCAGACTTGTCTTTACTCTCTGATTGAGCCTGCTCACTTTTGCTTGTACCTGATTTCTTGCAGCTGAATTCCGTGCAATGTTGAACCCATTTAGTTCCCACTTTGCTTACTGCTTAGGTCGTTGCCCTTTGCTTCAGTTGAGCTCGTGTCATTGTTGCTTCTTTTTAGCTCACTTCCCTCGCCCCCACCGTGCATTCACTCGGTCTTTCCTTCCATTTCTCTTATAAAAAATGAACCTACTAATGTTGGTTCAGTTGTACTTATATTAGTTTGTTCAATTTATTTTTTATTTTTATTTTTCAAATAATNTCTCTTATAAAAAATGAACCTACTAATGTTGGTTCAGTTGTACTTATATTAGTTTGTTCAATTTCTTTTTTATTTTTTTTTTCAAATACGGTTCATTACAAAATTTACACCAATATTTCAGAGTTGCATGTTGATAAATGTTAATAGAATAAGTTTGTATACCATTAATCTNGACTTTATCTTCTTAAATAGTCAATCCAAAATCATAATCATCGTGAATATTTTATAATCTTCTATTACTTCATCAACATGTCCATTTAAATCTCCTCCAATAAAAATTATTTCTTCAAGATGTATCCTATATATTAATTCCTCCACATTATTCCAAAACTTTTCTTTTGTAAGTATATTTAAACCTACTTGGGGAGCTTAAATATTTATAACATTAATAATCTTAGTATCAATAACAATATTTAGAGTTATTATTCTATTTCCAATTCTATTAATTTTCTTAACATTATCTTTCAAACTTATATTTATAATTATACCTACACTATTTTTAGTATGACNCTATTAATTTTCTTAACATTATCTTTCAAACTTATATTTATAATTATACCTACACTATTTTTAGTATGACTTTTACTTAAATATCTATGTTTAAAATCTAAGCTATCAATCTCTTTAGTTTTCTTTCACCCCATGCATTTTCTTCAATGCATAAGATATTTATCTTCCTTTGAATCATAATATCTACTAATTCCATGAATTTACCAATGAGAGTACTTATATTTCAACTTTCTATCCTTATATTAGTTTTGTGGACTAATTTTTTTGCCTACCTACGTTCATAATGTAAAAACCTTTGTTTATTTAATACTACACCTAAGTGTCAGTGCATCACATTTTTCACTATATTCAGGTCATGTAGCGCGTCGCTTTCAGGTGATGCTTTAACATTAATACGATGATTAAAGATTCATGTCGTAGTGTTTTAATAAAAAAAAAAAATTTGCAATTTGTCGACTACCTAATTCAACCTTCATTTTCAGCATTTGGGATTTGTGTCTCNTTTCTGGAGAGGACATGATGGTTCATTCATGAAGTTTTTTAAATCTAGAATCACACATGGAGCAGAGAATTTAGGATTGGTTAGTGCTAAAGAGTATGATGGATCAGCTAAGCAATTGGACGGTCAGTTTTCAAAGGATGAAGACACTCAGAAGGCTATTGATGAAGGCGGGTTATCTTCTTTGAATGAATATCACGAGCAGTTTGAGCCTAGAACCCAAGGTATGAATTTTTTTTTCTTACGGATTGTTTTGCTTTGATCAGAATTTCCTTGCTTTTGAGTTGAATACAATTTTTGCTAATTGTCGTTTTAGTTGGCAGTTTAGNTTTACGGATTGTTTTGCTTTGATCAGAATTTCCTTGCTTTTGAGTTGAATACAATTTTTGCTAATTGAGGTTTTAGTTGGCAATTTAGACCTCCAAACTAGTTCTCGCAGAATGAATTCTACCTCTTGAGGCTTCTGCTGCCACTTAACATGTAGCCGCACATGT
>JXCR01147445.1:75760-107712 GCA_002079205.1 Phalaenopsis hybrid cultivar | reverse complement strand
CAGTTTTGTAACCTACATGCTGCTCTTTACAAAAGTTCATAGTTCATGCGTGTGGTTATTGCGCCAAGATTTATAGATGTTTATGGATTTCAAATCAAGCACTTTTTGAGGTTTTAGATTGAATGAATTTGATGATTATGAGTCAAATCTAATGCCTTTATTGGATAAATTTTGATTAATAAAATTTAGCTCTCTTTTTTAAACCTTCTATAATTGTATGTGGATTCCTTTTAATGTGGTGGAAGCATCATGAGGGGAATATATCTCTTTGTACCATATGACAGTCTGATCTGTATTATATTTACTGATTTTTTCTTTAAATCTTTTTTTCTATATATTTGTTATTGCTATTGCGTACGATTNGTCTATTCCAGATACATCCATCACAAATACTGCAGATTTGCGGAAGGAAACATCAAAAAGGGCAGCAGCTAGTGGAAACAGTAAGTATAACCAGACCACTCAAAAGGCTAGAAAGAGACAAAAGAGCGAGTCAGCAGAGGGGACGAGTTTTCCAGCTTCTCNAAAAGGGCAGCAGCTAGTGGAAACAGTAAGTATAACCAGACCACTCAAAAGGCTAGAAAGAGACAAAAGAGCAAGTCAGCAGAGGGGACGAGTTTGCCAGTTTCTCGAACTTTACCTGAGTCTGTCTCTGCTGTCAGCGATGTTAGAAGTCTTCCATTGTCTTCTACAAACACGCATGGTTCTTCTAATTCACAACTAAATGTTGCTAGTCCTCCCCCTGCTTTGATAAGTGCACCTCACATTATTTCTGCTACTCATTATCAGATAATCGATGCTAATAATCAACAGAAAGCAATCTTATCCGAAGAAACTTGCAGTAAAATTGAGCTGGCTAAGCATCAAGCTGAAGATGCTGCTGCTCTTGCTGCTACTACCGTCAAGCATAGTCAAGACATATGGAGTCAGCTACTTTCTCAGAAGAATTTTGGATTTGTTTCACTGAATGAAGAAAAACTTGCTTCTGCAGCTATTGTTGCTGCTGTGGCTTCTTCTGTTGCAAAGGCGGCGGCTGCTGCTGCTAATGTTGCAGTTGGGGCTGCTTTGCAGGCCAAATTAATGGCAGATGAAGCTGTAAGTGTAGCAAAAGATGGTAACACTGTTTTAAATTCAGACTCTGGCGTTCTTGATGTTGGTAAGAAATTAGTGGGAATATCTCCTGTTTCAATTCTGAAAGGAATGGACCAGATCCATGGATTTGGCATTATTTCTGCTGCAAGTGAGGTTACCAGAAGGCAGGTTGATTCAGCATCTGGTGCCACAAAGAGGGCAGAGAACATGGATGCTATTGTGAAAGCTGCAGAGTTGGCTGCAGAAGCTGTTGCCCAAGCGGGAACAATCATTACAATGGGGGATCCATTACCATTTACATTGAGCCAATTGGCAGATGCCGGGCCTGAAGGTTTCTGGAGAGGACATGATGGTTCATTCATGAAGTTTTTTAAATCTAGAATCACACATGGAGCAGAGAATTTAGGATTGGTTAGTGCTAAAGAGTATGATGGATCACCTAAGCAATTGGACGGTCAGTTTTCAAAAGATGAAGACACTCAGAAGGCTATTGATGAAGGCGGGTTATCTTCTTTGAATGAATATCACAAGCAGTTTGAGCCTAGAACCCAAGGTATGAAATTTTTTTTTTTTTACGGATTGTTTTGCTTTGATCAGAATTTCCTTGCTTTTGAGTTGAATACAATTTTTGCTAATTGAGGTTTTAGTTGGCAATTTAGACCTCCAAACTAGTTCTCGCAGAATGAATTCTACCTCTTGAGGCTTCTGCTGCCACTTAACATGTAGCCGCACATGTTTGCTTTTTAAAAATAGTTTTAAAAAGCCATATTGGACATTTCTGTTACGGTTTTACTACTGAAAAGCATTTGATAGCTGCTACATAGCAACTGTAGAATTAGCGTTTCTGATTCTGGAAATTGCACACGTAGCAGATATTGAGATACAAGCTATGAATTTTTTGTCTTGGTATAAAATTTAGCTGCATGTATGCTTCACCCTGCAGGAACTTTTCCCATTTCTGGACTTCAAAGGGATCATTCTGCTTCGAGTATAAAAAAGGGTTCGGTGGTTGAGGTAGGATGTTCTCTTATTTATTTTTGATGCCCAAATTTGGCCTTTTTTCACCATTTTTGCTCATCTTTTTTTCTAAAAAAACTTTATCTGTATTAATTTTAAGATTATTTGTAAGGATTTATTACTGTTACGTCACAAAAGCGATGTGGTTTTAGTGTGATGACACAATTGATTAAAATTATTGTCATATTACTCTAATTTTATGACTATTACTGCAACAACAATAACAATAAGCATTTATACCACTAAGTAGGGTCAGTTACATATTCATTTAATTCTAATAAATTAATATCATTTTTTATATATGCCCAAATCTTTTTAGGTTTACCTTTGCCCTTCTTAACACAAGTCAAATATAAAACATCTAGTCTCCTGATTGGGTCATTAGATTGTCGACATTTAATGTGATCAAACCATCTAAAACGACTCTCTCTAATCTTGTATGACACTAGAGCTACTCCAAACCTTTCACGGAAATATTCGTTTCACATTTGTCTCCAAGTGTAGAGCTACTCATCCACCTGAGCATTCTAATCTTAGCAACACTTAAGCAGGTCTTATCATCATCTTATAAAGTTTTCTTTTTAAGTTTAAGTGGTACTTTTCTATCACACAATTGGCGCGATGCATTTCTCCAATTCAACCATCCAACTTGAATTCTACTAATAACATCCTCATTTGTATCACCATCACTTTGATCAATAGGCTCGAGATGTCTAAAACAATCACTCATTTTAATGAATTGATCACTCTATATTATAACCCCACTACATGAATTACTACTATTAAAATTCTATTCAATATTAAATTTTAGATCTACTTAAATGAAAGCCTTTAAACTCTAAATTTGACTTCTATAATTCAAGTTTTTTTGAATCCTCTGTCTAATTTTATCCACAAGAAGGATATCATTAGCGAAACATACACTAAGGTACATCCTCCTATCGATGTCTTGTAAGAATATCCATAAATAAAAGAAAAAGATATGAGCTTAAAGCCAAACTCTGATATAATCAATTGAAATAGGAAAATACTTGGTCAATCCTCCTTGTATTAGGCACAAATAACAACTCTAGAATACATTTCTTTAATGACTTGAATATAAGCAATATCAACATCTTTTTTCTTAGAACTACCCAAAATAATTCTCTTTGAATCTTATCATATATTTTTCTAAATCAACAAAAATCATATATAGATCATCCTTATTCTCTTTCTACTTCTCTATCAAATTTCGTAATAAATGTATGGTTTCTCTAGTAGACTTGCTTGACATGAATCAAACTTGATTTTGAGAAATTTTTGTATCACATCGCAACCTATATTCGATTACTCCCATAATTTTAATGTGTGACATATTAACTTATTTCCTTTATAATTTGCACATTCTTGTGCATCTCATTTATTCTTAAAAATAGGAACCAATAAATCTTCTCTTTCCATCATATATCTTTTCAGTTTATAAAATAATATAAAAAATTTTATTAAATCAAGAAATTTTCATGTCTCTTAAATTTCGCATATCTATTTGAATACCATCAGATCTTAACTGTTTTTTAATACTTTATTTTCTTTAAAGTCTTCTCAACTTTAATTTTACCAATACGAAGGTAAAAAAAAAAATTGCTACTATTTATGATATTAAGATCACTAAAATCAATCATACTTTCAGCATATTCATTGAAAATTTTATGAAAACATTTTACTCATATGTCGAATATCCTTCCATAAGAAAAATATTTTTTGATTTTCATCCCTCATACACTTTATTTGAAGTTAATTTTTATGTTTTTTTAATCTATTTGCTTGATTAGTTTATATGTATATCTTTCACTCTCTCTACTATATAATTTATTATAAAAATTACTTAAAAAGAATTTTTAGCATCATAAATTTTGCTCTTAGACTTCTACGAGGCATGTTATGTTATTGGTCAATTCTTCAAGCTTTCCATCTAAATTATTTTCTATAACAAATTTTTTTATATTTTTTCTTTTTTCGTATATTATTATTTGAACCTCATCTATTTCTATTCATAAGAGATTTTCCGTTTGATTATCCAAAAACATCTTTTGTATCCTGTTTAATAATAATCATTACTTTATTCCATTTAGTAATAACTTCTTAATAAACATCCCAAATTTTAAATCTTAAAATTTACTCATAAAACTAATTTTATTTGTATTTCAAGTACTTTCGTCTAATTCTATGATAATATTTTGGTGTATTTTTCTATTTTTCAACTTGTCTTTTTAAGTCCAAAACTAATAATCGATGTTGGGTACTTAAACTTTCATTTGGAATGAACTTATAATCTTTATAATCGACCATCTTTTTTTTCTTATTAAAAAATAATCAATTTTTATTTTAGTAGATTCATTCTTATAACTGGTAATATATTCGTATCCTTTTTTAGATAAAGTTTTAGCAATAACAATATTATAAGCTAAAATAAATATCAATATGACTTTATCTTCTTAAATAGTCAATCCAAAATCATAATCATCGTGAATATTTTATAATCTTCTATTACTTCACCAACATGTCCATTTAAATCTCCTCAAATAAAAATTATTTCTTCAAGATGTATCCTATATATTAATTCCTCCACATCATTCTAAAACTTTTCTTTTGTAAGTATATTTAAACCTACCTGGGGAGCTTAAATATTTATAACATTAATAATCTTAGTATCAATAGCAATATTTAGAGTTATTATTCTATTTCCAATTCTATTAATTTTTTTTTGAACATTATCTTTCAAACTTATATCTATAATTATACTTACACTATTTTTAGTATGAGTTCTACTTAAATATCTATGTTTAAAATCTAAGCTATCAATCTCTTTAGTTTTCTTTCACCCCATACATTTTCTTCAATGCATAAGATATTTATCTTCCTTTGAATCATAATATCTACTAATGCCATGAATTTACCAATGAGAGTACTTATATTCAACTTTCTATCCTTATATTAGTTTTGTAGACTAACTTTTTTGCCTACCTACGTCCATAATGTAAGAACCTTTGTTTATTTAATACTACACCTAAGTGTCAGTGCATCAACTTTTGCACATTTTTCACTGTATTCAGGTCATGTAGCGCGTCGCTTTCAGGTGATGCTTTAACATTAATACAATGATTAAAGATTCATGTTGTAGTGTTTTAATAAAATTTTTTTGCAAGTTGTTGACTACCTAATTCAACCTTCATTTTCAGCATTTGGGATTTGTGCCTCGGCAATGATAGTGTTATATTTACTTAAGTTATTAATTTTTAACTATACTGATTCTCACTTGAATCCGCCACCCTTGATCATTCAAATGATGGAATTGCACATATTTTGTTGTCTTAGGTTACCGACATTGCACTCTGTCATCCCAAATCATTTGGAGAAAAATATTATTTATTTTGATGCTTTGTTATTATGATTAATCCTTGTAATATTTTTTCTTCATGGAATGTTAATTTATTTATCATCATATTATATTTTCCAGCTTGTATTTTTTATAGCTTTTTTGAGGATAAATGGATGTAAGGATTTCATAAAACAATCCAAATTAATTCAGTGGCCATTTAATCCTTTTTATTAAACTGTGAACTAGACCGATCACTTTGCTTCAACGCTTCAAAGTGTGCTTCAATGAAGTAAGGCGAGCGTCATGTGCTTCGCTTTGCTCGTAAAGCGCACTTTTAAAAACCTTGGTATTACGTTAACTTAGAAATATGAGTGTTCACCTTGACCTAAAAGTTCTCCTTTTGCCTTTTAATGCTTAAATGTGATCTATTTAGCATATACCTTCGTTAACCTAGAAAATGTTAGTTTAATATTAATTTTTTTTATTCTGTGTTTTATTAACCTTTAAATATTTAATTTAATTNGTGTCTCGGCAATGACAGTGTTATATTTACTTAAGTTATTAATTTTTAACTATACTGATTCTCACATGAATCCGCCACCCTTGATCATTCAAATGATGGAATCACACATATTTTGTTTTCTTAGGTTAACGACTTTGCACTCTGTCATCCCAAATCATTTAGAGAAAAAAATTATTTATTTTGATGCTTTGTTATTATGATTAATCCTTGTAATATTTTTTTTTTCATGGAATGTTAATTTTTTTATCATCATATTATATTTTCCAGCTTGTGTTTTTTATAGCTTTTTTGAGGATAAATGGATGTAAGGATTTCATAAAACAATCCAAATTAATTCAGTGGCCATTTAATCCTTTTTATTAAACTGTGAACTAGACCGATCACTTTTCTTCAACGCTTCAAAGTGTGCTTCAACGAAGTAAGGAGAGCGTCATGTGCTTCGCTTTGCTCTTAAAGCGCACTTTTAAAAACCTTGGTATTACGTTAACTTAGAAATATGAGTGTTCACCTTGACCTAAAAGTTATGCTTTTGTCTTTTAATGCTTAAATGTGATCTATTTAGCATAAACCTTCGTTAACCAAGAAAATGTTAGTTTAATATTAATTTTTTTATTCTGTGTTTTATTAACTTTTAAATATTTAATTTAATCCTTTTCTGATTCAAATATACAAATCATAACGTTTAAATTTCTTTACCTTGCTATCATATATTCAGATTTATATTACAACTTTAATATCTCTAGATTTAACGTAAAGACATAAAATTAGAATATAAGTTACTTCTAGTATTTTTTCATTTAGTTGTAATTTATTCTAATTTTTAATTACTAAATTTAATATTAATTTAACTTTTAGGTGTTAATTAAATTCAGATTTCTTATATATATATATATATATANTAAATTTAATATTAATTTAACTTTTAGGTGTTAATTAAATTCAGATTTCTTATATATATATATATATATATGCGCGCGCGCGTGTGTGTTTGTGTGTTTGTGTGTGTGTGTGTTTCATTGTAATTTCAAGTTCTAATAAAAGTTAATAAATAATATCTATCATTTACTTTTCTAACAACCTTCAACAATTATGTTCATGTTAATTGATCTAAAATAACTATATTATTTAATAACATTTTTCCTTCATACAAGTATGCAAAGTAAACTTAATTAATTTTCTTTTACCTAATTAAAGCTCATACATTATGGAAAGTGTTCATAAATACTTAACACATTCCTACATCTAGATAATTAATTACCTTAANAAATAACTATATTATTTAATAACATTTTTCCTTCATACAAGTATGCAAAGTAAACTTAATTAATTTTCTTTTTCCTAATTAAAGCTTATACATTATGGAAAGTGTTCATAAATACTTGACACATTCCTACATCTAGATAATTAATTACCTTATATTTCATTTCATGTCTATTTAATTTTTTTTTTCAATTCAATTAATTTTACATAAAGTATTTGTCTATGCATATTTTTATTTTATACTATTGAAATCTTGTAACTAAAGTATTTTCACCAATTAGAAGCACATAGATTACTCTTAGATAAAATAATTCCAAATAAATTGTACAGATTATAACCTAATCTTAGTCCTTTCTGTTTACATTGTTTTTGTGAGCTTGCTAACGTTCCATCCATTTCGACAACAATCTTGACTCGTCCTTGTTCCTTGATCGAGTCCTCTCACCTTCAATCATTCTTGATTATGCGCTCATGAGCTTTGCTTGAATCCCACATGCCTATCCTCTCACCCCTCTTGTTCTAAATGTCGCTCACTGCTGCTGTCATCGCTCTCGACATTGCTCTAGCTCACATCGTTGTTGCCTTTTTCTCCACTTGTGCAATTCTTTTTTGTTTTCACCCTCTTTTTCACTCTATTGCGTTCTCTTGCTCAAGTCTCAGCCTGTTGCCCACATAACAACATAATGATTAATGTCAATTCAATTGAACTAGCATTAGTCGGTTCAATTTTTTTTTCTTAAACACATAACATTACAAATTTTCCCATTTATGAAAATTGTGTCTTAAAAAACTTGCAGACCATTGCTTATTATATTTATCTAGTGTGAATCATTTTCCTGTTTTTCATAAAAAAATAAGGTTAAATAATGCTATTAATTATTATAAAATCATAACAATTAAGATCATTCCAAATGAGTATCAATGTCAAATGCATATCTAATTTACCGGGGAATGACATTTCATATAAGCTAACATTTTAATATGCTTTGACCCCAGTGGCATCAATGATTGCTCAGAAGAGTCCTTCGTTTTAGATAGAAAAAGATGACACTTTTTTTTCTACCGTTGAGACTAGCTATAGTCCTTAGATCGACATTGTTAGTGAATTCTAACTTGTTTTTGCATAATATTTTTTCTCTCCTTGCACTTGCCTAATTTATTTGTCCTGTATCAGTCTTGTAGTCAAATATGAACCAAACCAATCTTTGAATAACTTGACAAAATTCTCTCAATTTACCAGTATGTTCAGTATGTCTCCAAATTTATCTTGATGTTGTTCTCGCTTCCACATTTTTTGCTTCATCCAATGTAAATTTAGTGAGTTGTATCCTTCTTTCATCATAATATATTCTATTATCTAATATTTTTTTTTATATGCAGTAATCAGTTTGTTGCTTCAATCTGTTCTTTAGCTCCCTTCAGTAAAGGTGTTCGCTAGTCTTGGAATAACGCTATTTGTTCACTATAGTAGTATGATCACTTCTAATATATTGAAATTTCAAATCTTGGATCAGTTGTATTATCATCACCGTCTTTTGGGTAAGGGTATTTATATTCAGTGACAGTAGGCGGTGATTCTTCTTTTATTATATTTCTATACTCCACTTCTTGTGCATCCATAGGCTTGAAGTAAATAATCTCATCTAATTAGAGTTAACCTTAATCAAACTTTCAAAATTTCTCATGATTATTTTTTGTAATTGTCCTAAAAATCTTTTAACATAATTATATTGCTTAACCTCTTATTGATATCACTTTTTTCACTACCTAGCTAGGAGTTTGAAATTTTTAAGACGGGGACATACTGTTTTACAAAAAATTTAAATTTCAAATAATATTTCAATCAAATGAAAATAATTATCCAGTTAATGGAAAGAGCAACTANATACGTGATGCTATGCATTCTTTCATAGCTAGACCTTGTCATGATGGCTTCTTTAAATTTCAACATGTTAAAATCAAATGGCTTCCTTAAATATACTTCAGGTTATGTCTGATGAAGATGGCCGGAAAGGAGCCTGGTTTTCAGCCCAAGTACTTGACATTGATGATAACAAGGCATATGTCTGTTACGATGATGTGTCAACTACTGAAGGTAATTATCAATCTTTACNTTTTCAATTCAATTAATTTTACATAAAGTATTTGTCTATGCATATTTTTATTTTATACTATTGAAATCTTGTGACTAAAGTATTTTCACCAATTAGAAGCACATAGATTACTCTTACATAAAATAATTCCAAATAAATTGTACAGATTATAACCTAATCTTAGTCCTTTCTGTTTACATTGTTTTTGTGAGCTTGCTAACGTTCCATCCATTTCGACAACAATCTTGACTAGTCCTTGCTCCTTGATCTAGTCCTCTTACCTTCGATCATTCTTGATCATGCGCTCATGAGCTTTGCTTGAATCCCACATGCATATCCTCTCACCCCTCTTGTTCTACATGTCGCTCACTGCTGCTGTCATCGCTCTTGACATTGCTCTAGCTCACATCGTTATTGCTATTTTCTCCACTTGTGCAATTCTTTTTTGTTTTCACCCTCTTTTTCACTCAATTGCGTTCTCTTGCTCAATTCTCAGCCTGTTGCCCACATAACAACATAATGATTAATGTCAATTCAATTGAACTAGAATTAGTCGGTTCAATTTTTTTTTCTTAAACACATAACATATTTATGAAAATTGTGTCTTAAAAATGTGCAGACCATTGCTTATTATATTTATCTAGTGTGAATCATTTTCCTGTTTTTCATTAAAAAATAAGGTTAAATAATGCTATTAATTATTATAAAATCATAGCAATTAAGATCATTCCAAATGACTATCATTGTCAAATGCATATCTAATTTACCGGGGAATGACATTTGATATAAGCTAACATTTTAATATGCTTTGACCCCAGTGGCACCAATGATTGCTCAGAAGAGTCCTTCATTTTAGATAGAAAAAGATGACACTTTTTTTCCTACCGTTGAGACTAGCTATAGTGCTTAGATCGACATTGTTAGTGAATTCTAACTTGTTTTTACATAATATTTTTTCTCTCCTTGCACTTGCCTAATTTATTTGTCCTGTAGCAGTCTTGTAGTCAAATATGACCCAAACCAATCTTTGAATAACTTGACAAAATTCTCTCAGTTTACCAGTATGCTCAGCATGTCTCCAAATTTATCTTGATGTTGTTCTCGCTTCCACATTTTATGCTTCATCCAATGTAAATTTAGTGAGTTGTATCCTTCTTTCATCATAATATGTTCTATTATCTAATATTTTTTTTATATGCAGTAATCAGTTTGCTGCTTCAATCTATTCTTTAGCTCCCTTGAGTAAAGGTGTTCGCTAGTCTTGGAATAACGCTATTTGTTCACTATAGTAGTATGATCACTTCTAATATATTGAAATTTCAAATCTTGGATCAGTTGTATTATCATCACCGTCTTTTGGGTAAGGGTATTTATATTCAGTGACAGTAGGAGGTGATTCTTCTTTTATTATATTTCTATACTCCACTTCTTGTGCATCTATAGGCTTGAAGTAAATAATCTCATCTAATTAGAGTTAAACCCTAATCAAACTTTCAAAATTTCTCATGATTATTTTTTGTAATTGTCCTAAAAATCTTTTAACATAGTTATATTGCTTAACCTCTTATTGATATTACTTTTTTCACTACCTAGCTAGGAGTTTGAAATTTTTAAGACGGGACATACTGTTTTACAAAAAATTTAAATTTCAAATAATATTTCAATCAAATGAAAATAATTATCCAGTTAATGGAAAGAGCAACTAAAATAATATTCAAAATTAATTTAAAAATAAAATAGTTATTATTATAAATATTGTTCTTTTATTTGGCTGCATCTTTGATATATGGTTTCTCTTCTTCACTTTTTTTCTTATCACGCTAATTTATTCTAAAAATGTTATTTTTAATCATGATGAGTTATATGTTAACATAGAAAATTTTAATATTTAGTTGATCTTTTTATTTATGCATTATTATTAACTTTTAATTACTTAATTTAAAAATTTATAATTTAAATACACCATCTTAACATTTTCATTTTTTTTACATTGCTATTTTATATTCCAATCTGTATGACAAATTTAAATATTTATATAATAACAAAAAAAAATATAAAATTTTAATTAAAGTTTATTCTATTATTTTTTCATTTACTTTATTAATAATTTATTTTATTTTATTACTAAAAATAACATCAATCATGTAATAATAATTTAGCTTTCACGTTTCATTCATAAAATTTAAAAGTTTTTACCTTATATATGTTTGTTTTTATTATTATAAATTTCAGAGGTCTTAATAACTTTAATTAATAATATCTATCATTTTATTTTCTTGCAGCCTTCGCTAATAAACTTTTTGTTACTTGATTTGAATTGACTTTTCAAATATATAAATTAAACTTAATTAATTTTCTCTTACCTAATCAAAGCTCATATATGATAACTAATGTTCACAAGCACTTAAGTCTTCACTACAACTATCTATCAACCTACCTTTCATTTTATTTTATGTTCTGTTTCAATTTTTTTTTCTTTCAATTCAATTAATTTTATGCAGAGAAAATATTTATCTATAGATATTTATATTTTATGCAAATGCAATCTTATAACTAAAATACCTTTACTTAACATATTATTCTTATTTGGTCAAAATAATATCTGAATCAATTATAAACGGCAAAACATTTGTAGGTATGTATAACGTAGTCTTGGTCATTCTTGCGCACTCTATTTTTGCGTGCTTGCAAATGTTCCATCCAGCTCAACAACTTCGCAGACTTGCCTTTACTCTCTGATTGAGCCTGCTCACCTTTGCTTGTCCCTGATTTCTTGCACCTGAATTCCGTGCAATGTTGAACCCATTTAGTTCCCACTTTGCTTACTGCTTAGGTCGTCGCCCTTTGCTTCAGTTGAGCTCGTGTCATTGTTGCCTTCTTTTTAGCTCACTTCCCTCCCCCTCACCGTGCATTCACTCGGTCTTTCCTTCCATTTCTCTTATAAAAAATGAACCTACTAATGTTGGTTCAGTTGTACTTATATTAGTTTGTTCAATTTCTTTTTTAATTTTTTTTTTTCAAATACGGGTCATTACAAAATTTACACCAATATTTCAGAGTTGCATGTTGATAAAAGTTAATAGAATAAGTTTGTATACCATTAATGTTAAATTATTGGTTGATATTATGGTAAATATAAATATTTATGGTGTTATATTAGAAAGTAAACTGTAATTAGAATTAAAATATTTCATTAATGAGTGTGGGCTTGGAGTAGTGGTTAAGTTGCCTTTATTCAACTCCTGGCGGTCCTAAGTTTGAATCACAGAAATGTCCTCTTTTGCAAACACATGTTTGCTTTCATTAGTCCCACTTTAGACGCTGAAATTGTGGAAACTCTGTGCATTATTTTATTAACAGTCTTATTCTTTATTTAACATCTCATTAATGACTATCAAGATTTCTCTCAGTTTTTGATAAATACGTGATGCTATGCATTCTTTCATAGCTAGACCTTGTCATGATGGCTTCTTTAAATTTCAGCATGTTAAATTCAAATGGCTTCCTTAAATATACTTCAGGTTATGTCTGATGAAGATGGTCGGAAAGGAGCCTGGTTTTCAGCCCAAGTACTTGACATTAATGATAACAAGGCATATGTCTGTTACGATGATGTGTCAACTACTGAAGGTAATTATCAATCCTTATGTATTTTTCAATTGATGAACTTTTAGCAAGTCATATTAGAATGTTGTGGTTAGGGTGGATGAAGGTTCTACATAAAGGCTGAATGGTATATACTTCAGGTGGTAGCTAAAATTTTTATCCATTTATTTTTGAATTTGTTGCATTAATATTTATGCTTTTTCAAGAAATGGCTACAAAAAAATGCCATACACATTAGTTCTGTGTAGGCAAAATTGAGGTTTTATTGCCTCAGCTATCCTATTTCTGGAATAAAAGCATTGTCCTTGTAGTTATTATGATTGCTGCTCAGGTTTTTTACTAAATACTTTTGTGTGCTGTACTTTCTCTTAATTTCATTGTTATAAGATAAAAAACACTTTAATCATATCATTTTTTTTGGGTGTAATTTAAGTTGTTTCCCCCTTCTTTCTAATTTATCAACTTGTTGTCTTGCATGTCTATGCATTTCTCAGTTGAACCTGTATTTTCTATATTTAGTTTGTTAACCTCGTCTAATATCAAACTCAATTCTGGACACTTTTTTAACAGATCAGTATAATCTCATGTTTGTGAAACATTATTTTCTCATATCTTTTCAAACACATTTTATTTAGTTTAGCTGTCATACCTTTTATGGCTCCCAATCTATTGAGCATGTCATGTCAAGCTTGCCAAACACCGTTCTTCCTGAATTTATTGGTTATGTCCTGTTTAGGCTGGCTAAAAGAATGGATTTTGCTTGAAGAGGGAGATAAGGTTCCCAGAATTCGGACATCTCATTCCACAGCATTTGTGAAGTATGAAGGCACAAGGAAACGACGTAGAGAGCACCTAGGAAGCTATATATGGGAAATTGGAGACCATGTTGATGCTTGGATACGTGACAGGCAAGGATGCTTTGATTTATTTCTAAATTTTCTTGTACAGTACTTGCATCTTGTAACACGAAACTAGAATTGGTAAGTAAAAGTACTTCAAACCTTTCATTTGATTGATATTCGTTTATAATTAGTTTGTAGCCACCTTGGTTTGCCATCTGCAGCTACTGTAATGGTTTACTTGGTATCTTGAGTTGCTCCAGTGTTATTTATATTCATCTGCATTGTGAAGCAATTAAATGATAATGATTAATTTAAGTTTATTTAGTTCCAACTTTTTTGTTTATTTGGTAATTTTAAAATTTAGTTGACTCTTGACTTGCTGGTTATCTATGAGAATGTGATCTGTTCTCTTTATGTATGATATTCTTGATTTGGTTAACCTTTAGTTGTTTCTTTCCAACTAACTAGAGTAGGATTGCTATTAGTTCTTTTGCTGGATGATCAGTTCAGTCCTATGGTTTAGTTGTTTTTTGAGCCTGCACTGTTGTAGCCATTCAATTTCTGTTGCAATATAAGGTTTGTTACTTCGTTGGTACTTTGGTCCAGTGACTCAGGTGGTTTATGTTACATCTCAGTCTCAATTTTTATTGTTTGTTATGTTCAAGAGAGGATTTTTATTGCAATCTTTTCTTGGAATCGATAGTCAACAGTTTTGTAACCTACATGCTGCTTTTTACAAAAGTTCATAGTTCATGCGTGTGGTTATTGCGCCAAGATTTATAGATGTTTATGGATTTCAAATCAAGCACTTTTTGAGGTTTTAGATTGAATGAATTTGATGATTATGAGTCAAATCTAATGCCTTTATTGGATAAATTTTGATTAATAAAATTTAGCTCTCTTTTTTAAACCTTCTATAATTGTATGTGGATTCCTTTTAATGTGGTGGAAGCGTCATAAGGGGAATATATCTCTTTGTACAATATGACGGTCTGATCTGTATTATATTTACTGATCTTTTTCTTTAAATCTTTTTTTCTATATATTTGTTATTGCTATTGCGTACGATCATAATTTTGATCAACTAAGGTAAAAAAATCAATGATTTTCTAGTTTTTTTGCTATAATTTCTCATTGAATGTTCACGTTTAATTAATATTGAATTATAAAGACATCTAACAAAAACAATAATTCAATATTAATTAAACGTGAACATTCAATGAGAAATTATAGCAAAAAAAGATGTCTTAAAATTTTTTTGGTATGATTAGTGGCTTTGTTTATATGATATATAATTGTTGCATCATTCTAGTTGTCCATTAGAAACTCCAGATGCGAAGATGTTTTAAATTTGAAATAGAGCTTGTGGTTGCTCCATCTTGTCAACATGAATTGGACAAAATCATCGGATCATACAAATAATAATGGGAGATTCACTTTAAATCAAATCTTTCAATTTATAATTCTGGACAACTACATTGTGATTAACAAATGTTCAAAATTCTTTTTTACTTTTGATGGGTGGTATAATTGTAGAAATTTTCAAATTGAATAGAGAATTTGAGACTTTTTTTTTAATATTATGTTTTTTTTTTATTCCTATATAGCTGAATGTAGAAAATCAAAATTAGCGGTTCAAATTCGATCATCAGTGCAAAGCATTGTATTTAAGTTGTAATGGTTTTATATTAAATTTTGACTCAATAAACAATACTTATCATCATTCTTTAAAATTGCACTATTAGAGATGTGCCTTGAGACGTGCCTCTACACCTTCCTTTTTTCATCTGTTGAAGCCTATGCATTGCTCGGATCGGTTGAGGTGTACACCTCAGGTATTCTGAGGCGCTCAATAAGGTGCCTCGCCTTTTATTCGATGAGGTGTCCACTTTGCCTTCGATTCTACCATCTCTCGCAATCTGCAAGCCTCCTGTCTCGATCTCACACACCAGTCTATACTAGATGACTCCGTGGATGTTAAGGCATTCGATGCCTGATCCTCCTGCTACCGACATCGCCACAACAAGCCACTTATTATTTCGTTCAAACTTGCAAGCTCTTGTATCTTGCAAGCATACCGTTTCTCTCTCATGCACTGGACGATGCCGCCTATTGCATCGGATGATGCCGTTGATGTTTGACGCTGGTGCCGTCTGATACTCTTGTCGTTGGCGTTGTTGCAACCACCTACTGCTATTTGGTTCGAATTCACACGTGCCATCTCTATTTGTTGAACCTGCAGGGATTTAGGTTGAACAGTTGAAGCATTAGGTTTTATAAATGTAAAAAGTAAAGTTCAAGTGTTAGATATGTAAATATATAAAAATTGGGTGGTATAATAGATAGTGCTCCAAGNTGAGACATGCCTCTACACCTTTCTTTTTTTTTTTCTGTCGAAGCCGATGCATTACTCGGATCGGTTGAGGTGTACACCTCAGGTATTCTGAGGTGCTCAATAAGGTGCCTCACATTTTATTCGATGAGGTGTCCACTTCATACCATCTCTCGCAATCTGCAAGCCTCTTGTCTCGGTCTCACACGCTAGTCTACACCAGATGACTCCGCGGATGTTAAGGCATTCGATGCCTGATCCTCCTGCTACCGACATCGCCACAATAAGCCACTTATGATTTCGTTCAAACTCGCAAGCTCTTGTATCTTGCAAGCATACCGTTTCTCTCTCATGCACTGGACGATGCCGCCTATTGCATCGGATGATGCCGTTGATGTTGATGCTGGTGCCGTTTGATACTCTTGTCGTTGGCGTTGCAGCAACCACCTACTGCTATTTGGTTTGAATTCACACGTGCCATCTCTATTTGTTGAACCTGCAAGTATTTAGGTTGAACAGTTGAAGCATTAGGTTTTATTATAAAAAGTAAAGTTCAAGTGTTAGATATGTAAATATATAAAAATTGGGTGGTATATATGATAGTGCTCCAAAAAAAATTAAAGATTTATGTATATACCTTACAATTCATATGTATTACATATCTAACGCCTAAACTTCAATTTACAAATTTGAGTGACATTGGGTGATATTCTTGATAAGATATGAAAGATTCAAGTGGTTTCAAAGGAAAGAAAATAAAGTTAATGTGTTAGACATGTAAATACATAGGAATTTNTCTAACGCCTAAACTTCAATTTACAAATTTGAGTGACATTGGGTGATATTCTTGATAAGATATGAAAGATTCCAGTGGTTTTAAGGTAAAAAAATAAAGTTAATGTGTTAGACATGTAAATACATAGGAATTTAGTGATATATGTGTAAATGCCCCAAAACAATATCTTGAGTCACAAGTCAAACCTACAAAATGCCTTTGATTGTTTATTTGGTCCAATAATTTTATGTTAAATTTTAATTATTCTCTTATGATTTTGAATGCCTATGAGGCATTTTTTAATGAATTGAGTTCCTACATTTTAGGATTGAATTTGAACATGCGCTTGAATTCTAGGCTTCCAATCTGCTTTAATATCTAAAAATTATGATGTTATTACTCACACACACACACACACACACACACACACCCACTTATTTTCACAACACAGTTTTCAAATTGTGAAGCTTACGCTTTAGTCTGCCTTAAGCTCTACGCCTCGCCTCATGAAAAGAAAATGCCTCAATACCCATTTGCTTGCTTATCATTTGGTCAATATTGAGAACAATTGCCTTATCAATTTGATGGTTTCAAGTAAAATATGATGTTTTTGAGTACGATGAAATAATTATAGTTCTTTTAGCAAAACCATATTTGTTTTCCTAAACGTCTCGAGCAAGAAACTAGGGATAGATTAAACTATTTTTTTTTCAAAATATTGCATAAAGGTTTATAGATATCAATATTCATTGTCATCTTAGGAATATTACAAGTATTATTAGTGTTCCCAAAGTGAAGTGGGGCTCCTTAAGGGCTGAATTGGCTGAAGAACAGCTGGACCGATTCATCCAAACGAGTGTGAGGCTGGTTGGCTTCTATTTTTGAGGCTAGGGTTGCCTACCCCTCCTAGTTATCTTCAATTATAAATATGTTATTTTCTATTTTTATGGTTTAGTTTTTTTTTTGTTTTATATCGGGATAGTCGTCGATGTCTCAAGTTCTCCCTTGTAGGGCTTTCAGTGCTCCAGTTGGTGTTTATCTCTGTTTATCCCCTTTCTCCCTTGCTCCTCTCCTTGCTGTCGTCTAACTCTCCCGCACCCCCTACTCCATCCACATGTTCTCCCTTCTTGCCGAAGATTTAACGTGAACCACTCCCCGACAGTGCTTTCCGCCCCCTTCCCCCCTTCCACTCCTTCACCATGAGTCACTTTACCCTTTTGCCACCTTAAAACCACAGTTTTCCTTGCGGCAAAGACCTTTCAAGCCTCTGCCATCCCAAACTATCCCTTCCTTCCAAACCTGCAGCCGCACCTCTCTCTCCTTCCAAAACCTACAACAACATCCAAACATAAACTCTATTTGCTTTGGTATAATACAATTTTGCTTTTTCTAACGAATCTTGGGTTAGCTCCAGTATCAACTAGTATCAAAGTTAGTCAAACGCTGGTCTTATCATAGTATTTTTAGCCTTCCTACGCATCTCTACCCCAAAAAAGTTTCTTTCATATCCCTAAATATCTTTTCCACTCCCCTAAATCCAAACCTTAACCATATCACCGAGGAGATGCATGCTCGAGTCTATCTAGGAAGAGATACAATAAAAGATCCATCGGTTTCAACAAAGGTTTGCCGAGATTGATGATGGAACCCATGAGGAAATTATCCTCCGATCGAGATAGGGAAGGTCAAAGAGGAGAAAGGGACGAGGTTAGGTATTTTTTTTCATAGGGATGATTTCAGTGATGAGGAAGACATACCCCGATGTTTCTAAATTCAACATCAGAGGATGGCCGAGAGAAGAGGCAACATATGAAGGACATAAAATTTTTTACATAAAGGTGGATCTACTAGAGTTCGATGAAGGTATGTATCTAGATGACCCGAATGACTGCAGTCAGTTGAGAGAATCTTTGAGCACAAAGAAGTGTCAAAGGATAAATGGGTAAAGTTTGCAGCCATCAAGTTGAAAAAGAGCAGCTCCTTGTGCTGAAAAAATTTATAGAGGTGAAGAAAGAGAGAACAATTACAAGATTATTAGTGGGAGATCATAATGAATTAAATGCAGAGAAAATATTTACCGCCTCATTATTGTCAGGATGTTTTTGAGACTCCACCTACAACAGAGAGGCCTATCAGTGGAGGAGTTAACGACACAATTTGATCAGTTGCAAATTAAATGTGAGTTGGTCGAGCCAGAGTAACATTTCATAGCCAGATATTTGGTGAGCTTGAAGCCAGTTATCAACAATGTTGTGCAGCTGCAACCCTATTGGTCACTGGGAAATGCCCAAACATTATCCTTGAATTTGGAGAGACAATAGAAACATGACAGACAATTAACAACATTCAGAAAGCCACCAGCAGTTAAATTCATCAGTAGAACACGCCCCAGGGAGTTGAGAAAACTGGTTAGGATAAGGACCGAGCCATTCGGAGTGAAGAGAAACATACCCACTACAACACCAACCCGAAAGTGCTTTAGATGCCATGGATTTGGGCACGTCGCCTCTAGTTGACCGACAAGTCGAGTTGTTTTCTTTAGCTAGCAGGGTGTAGTGGAGTAGATTAACGACGAAGAGGCAGTTGAAGAATAGTGTGAGGTATATCAACTTCCACCAGATGAAGGTGAGATACTCATGGTTCAACGGGTCCTATAGACTGAGGATATTTAGGAATCATAGTGGCTTCACCACAACATATTCTACATTCGTTGAACTATAAATAAAAAGACATGCAGTCTCATCATCGATGAGGGAGCAACCAGAACACAAGTCTACTCAGATGGTGGAGAAATTGAGTCTCATGACTTGGAGGCATTCTTAGCCATATTGTCAGACGTGGTTTAAGTAGGTGAATTGAGTTGGCATCGACAGATGTCTATTAGAGTTTTTGATTGGAATCCAACTACAGGATCATGTGTGGTGCGACATCTTGCCCGTGAATATTTTCCACCTTTTGTTAGGGAGACCACGACAATTTGATCGGACTCACACGATGGGTTCAGGATCACCTACTCCTTCACCAAGGAGGGTGAGCGCATTGCCTTTTTATTTTATGCGGGGTTTGAAATCACAGGTGCTCTTGTCAGAAGAAGAATTGTCGGTGGGATCAGTTTTGATCACGATAGAGGATGATAGGACCGAGACACCAATTTTCGACATGGGATAGTCACGACGAAGAGCATTTCAAGACACCACGATTAATATCTTACCTCTATGGTCACCACCATTTAGGGAGGTTCAAATTACCTTTGCATCAGGTTGAGCCAACTTTAGATTACCTTAGGAGGATTCAACACATGATGAGTGACACAAAGCCCCAATTCAGTTCAGTAGTATATCCCCGAACGACTGGATCGATATGGATATATGCTTGCAATTAGAGAAAACTACTTCAGTATTTTGTGAGATAGTATAGTTGGTAGTGGGATCCAGGGGCTAATAGGTCCGGGTTGAAGATTTTTCAGCCTTGGGACGTTCTAACAACTCCGTCACCGTCAACTTGCAAATAGAAGCTTCGAGGAATGTGGTGGAAGCTTCCCCAACACCAGGAGACTGATGCGGGGCTCCCTAGGGGCTGAACCACCTGAAGAACAACTTGACTGACTCATCCAAGAGGTTGCAGGGCTGACTAACTCTTATTTCAAGCGCTATGATTACTACCCAAGAGGACTGGCCTCCCCCTCATAGTTAACTTCTATTATAATTATGTTATTTTCTATTTTGAGGGTTTAGTTTTTTGCTGAGTTTTATGTTGGGGCAGCCATCAACATCTCAAGTTCTCTCTTCTAGGGTTGTATTCGAGGACAGGTGGTGCTCTGTCTGTATTTTGCCTCCGAGGCGGTGGTTATCTTTGTTTTTCCCCGTTCTTTCCTGCCCCTCTCTACTACCGTCTAACGCTCCCGCACCCCATATTCCATCCGCCAGTTATCCCTTCCAACCACAAGTTCTCCCTTCTAGGGATTTCAATTCTCCGACCGTATCTTGTTCTGAGGTTGTAGTTATCTCCGCTTATCACCATTCTTTCCCGCTTCTCTCTCCGCTGTCGTCTAACAAGAATCATATAAACAAGAATCATATATGGTTTATTTTGATTTAATGTAAAATATGGTAGTTTATGAGTACTCTTTTGAGGATGTTTTAAATGCTAAAATTAGTTGTATTTACAAAATGATGATTCTTTATATGATGTTTTGAAATTAAATCTACAAATACAGTAGATCGTGTTCAGGAACATGATCTTGTACTTGATCAATAGTGAGTTGGCTGGAGTTCAAAAGATCATTTATCTAAATGGAACTTATTATAACAACCAAAACTTTTCCTTAACACGAAACTAAACAAATCATATAAAATGTAGTTGATGAATACATAAAGTAATTTGATAACATTACACATGATTTACTGTTAAGTGTTGTTGAGATGAGAATGCTCGGGTTGATAAGTGGATTTACACAAAATACGAAACAAATATATCCGTGAAAGTGTTGGGAGTAGCTTCGGTGATAGACAAGATTAGAGAGAGAGTCACGTTAGTTGGTTTGGTCATGTTAAACGTCGAACATCTGATAACCCTCTTAGGAGAGTAAATGTTTTTAATTTTACTTATGTTGAGAAAGGTAGAGGTAAACTTAAAAAGACTTGGGCATGTTGTATAAAAATGTTTTTAATTTATTAGAATTTAATGAAAATATGACACTCAATAGTATTGAATGTAGAGAAAGGATTCATGTAGTCGAACCCCACTTAGTGGGACAAAGGCTTGTCGTTGTGCTCTTCTGGATCTACTGATGAAAATTTTCTGTGATGATTGTTCAATTTGATATTGATTTTTTTTTTCCTTGCATTCCTTATATACACATTGAAATATAATATTTTAAAGGAGATTTAAAGGTACATCAATATTTTAGAAAAATTTTGATGATGATTATTTTAAATGAATCCTACAATTTAAAATTGCATTTATTTGGTCCTTTTTAAAGGATCATAATTCATTACAATTAATATTTAAGCAGTTGGTTTGGTTTTTATTAAAAATGCTTTACGTCATTTTAGGCTTGCCCTATTTATGTGATTTGATTTTTTTGTTAGTTTTCATTATAATCTTAATTAATCATAAGTTTTTATTTGGATCTCTTTGAATGCATATTAGCTAAAACTTTTTTGTTAGTTTGTTAGTTGCTAAATATCATATTATTCATTTTCTTGATTTGCATTATTTGTGTGATGTGCATTAATATTTGTGGAATATGGATTTTTTGTTATGATAATTATAAGTTTACAATTGATGTAATTAGGTTCTTGGAATTGAAGCTATGGAGTAAAGTAATGCTACATTTGAATTCAAGAAAGCTTCCTTTAGGAGCCTCTTAGTGATTTAATATGAGAAATGTAGAGCCATTTAAAATTGTGCAATGCTTTGAAATCAATAGTTTTAGCTTAAAAATTCCAAAATTCTAATATTAATCTTCTTCTTAAGGCATCGGATGCTGCTGATTCCTTAAATTATTTTCTCTTTCATCTCTTAGTGCATTCATTTCTAATACTTTGCTAGACATATCTATACAATGTGTTTCTGAAGCTATTTTAGATTATGAAATTGAGTGCACTTCTGATTATGGATTCCAAAGATACCCCATGCATTTGGCATGACAATCTTATTTATGTTGACACAATTATTTTACAAGAAGCATAATATTTGTGCCTTGGTTTCTTTCATAGTATTGAATGTGAGATTCATCAAAGTTAAATTTTGGATATTAGATAGATTTTCTGGGGATCTATATGTTATACTAATAAAAAAAGCCGATTAATTTAATTATTGATTCAAGTTTAATTTTCTTTTTTGTTAAGTTTATAGTTTATGTTGTAATTTTAAACTTTAATTCTATTTGAACTTGTTTGTGGTTGTGCCTAAGAGAATGGGATGTGTTCTCTTTTATTATGATGATCCTGGTTTGGGTAATTTTGGGTTGGTTTAGTTCAAGTGATTGGATTAAGATTGTTGTTTGTTCTTTTGCTGAATGGCTGGTTCTGTCCTGTAGATTAATTGCTGTTTGACTTTACACTGTTGGAACTACTTGATTGCTGTATGATTATGGAGTTTGGTTTGGGTTGATTTTGAGTTTCAGTAGGTCGGGTGAATTCTAATTCATCTTATCTGCTATTACTATTGCTTGTTAAGTCATTGTGTGGGATTTTTGCTGTAATTGTTTATTGTGATTTATAGTTGATAGTTCTGTAACTTTTATGGGGCTCTTTTTGTAAGTTTCTAGTTTCATATGTGTGATTATAGTGCCGAGATATACATATGGTATTGATTTCAAATCAACTTCACTTTTGAGGGAGCCAACTTAGGGTAATTTAGAGGAATATAAAAAGAAAAAAAAATTATGCTGGTACTATATAGCTTTTGATCAATAAATTTTAGTTTTCTAATTTTCAATTTTGTGTATGTCTGTTGGATATGGTTTCTTCTCGAATGTGGTGCAATGATGCAAGCCGTCTTTCACTTGGTGTGTCTTCCTTAAGGGTCTATTTGGAGCAGCTGCAACTTATCTAGCTTAACCAGATCAGTAGTTGATCCTGATAAGCTGCTGATCAACAGTTGATCAAGATAAGCTGTCTGACTGTTTTGTTAGTGCGTTTGAAAAACAGTCGATTCTGTATAAATGACCATTTTGACCCTATTTTGGATAAACGGTTTAACTGTTAGCGCGTTTTAAGAATAGCTAGTTTGCAGGTTTTTTTAATTAAATGAACAATCTGACACGCAGAAGTTGTAATGGTCTCAGCAAAACTGTAATGTCTACGCATTAGATATTTTAAGACCAATAAAACTCCTTCATAACATTACAAAAAAAATCCTTTATTGAATGCTTTAGGGTCAGTCCCAAGGTAATATCTTAGCTGGACGGGCTTCCTACTTATATTCTCTTTCTAACCATTACAAAATTTTAGCAAATAAACTTTATTTATTGTATCATTTCGTTGGCCTCGTCATCAAATTCTCTCAAAAAAACCAACTATAAAAGCGAAATATTATCTTCTCCTGCTAAGGGCAGAACATGTTTATTGTAAATGAGTTTTTTCAATATCAAAGCCGTAAGCAAATCTATAATCATAATTTCGCTTGTAAAATTAGAATTCCTTAATAAAGTTCTTAAACCCATTTAAAATTTGTTAATATTGTGTTTCTCCCATATCGTAATCATCTGTAACAATACTGAGAAATGAAAACAATGCAAACACTTGTAAAAATGCGAAATAATCACAGGATCGAGTCAATGAACAACTACCCATAAGCGATGCTTCAAGGATGTGGAAGCTCATGAGGACCTCATCAGTAGGACTAAGTCCTCCAATCTCGGTAGATCAATTCTTGATTCTGGCCATGCTGTAGACACTGGAGGAGAGCATGAGAAGCATAGTCCCCGCCACCATTTTCAGCATCACCGGCCCGCGCCTGCGCTTCAAGCGGTCTAGCCCCATGACGCAAGCTTTCGCAGTGACGTCTTGAAGAGGAGGACGACCACAAGCCCCACCTTCGCCATCAGCAGTGTGAACAAAATTCGGATCATCGTATATCTTCTTTAAGTTCGGACAACTAAAATTCAGAAGAAGATAACGAATCGATCCAGCAAAACCTTTTCTAGGATTACAAAGATTGTGATCGATCGAGCACAAGGTTTGAAAATTTGAATCTTCTGAAAAGATTGAACCACGGTAGTGCGTAATTTGATGACTTCGTGGTTGAGCTTAGGAGCGTGAAAGAAGATGATTTTCTGTTTACAACCCTGCCGACAGGCTTAGGGTTCGTTTGGGTAGGAACGCGTTTACCTGGGAGATCGCCGAAGAAGCCGAAGGAGCTGTTAGGGCAGGAACGCTGGAGGGCAGCAAATCCGTAAGCAAGGAATGCGGCCCACGGGTGGCGTTATTAACAAAATAAAAACGCCGTTTTTTGAGCCGTGCCCAAAACGTGAATCAAACGGTAGCGCAGCGTTTTGAAAACCCTACTCGTGGTTATAAGTTGCCCCAAACGGGGCCTAAATCTCTTCTTGTTGTTGTTGGCATTCTGATAGTTTATGATTTTGTTCAAATTGGTTATATTTGGGCTTTCAGTTGTGGCAAGTTTTAGTTACTGTTTTTTATTGGTTTCAATTTATCTTTAAATTGAGTGTTTTCATTTTCGTTTTGGTTAGACTTATTGTATTTTTTAGAATACACTAAAAAAGGAATTTTATATGTTTAGGTGACTTTAATGTGTTAATCATTATTTTTTTTTTGTTTTTCAAATTCATTACATTGCTCTAATTTCGTTTGAAAATTAAACTAAAATATCTTGCATCAATTTGTTGGAATCTTTTGTATCTAATCTTTTGCTTTCACTCTCAGTTGGTGGGAAGGGACAGTCATTGAAAAGATTCCAGGAGATGAGACGAAGCTGACCGTGCATTTTGCAGGTTATGTATCTATTTATTCGTCCTCAATACTCGAGCATCTAAAATTATTTATAATTCTCATCATTTGCCTTATATGATTTTGAAAATGTTTTATGGCTTTTCATAATATTATTTTTAATTTTTAACTGAAAGCCATGGTTAAGCATTTCTTAAAGATTTTCTAGTTAATTGAATCAATAATAGGAATTATTGTCCCCTAATCATAGTATCTATTGCACAAAAAAATAAAAAATAAAAATAGAAGGTAGTTTCTTACATTCTTCTTATTGATTTTGAAGCTGCATATTTATTTTTTGCCTAAACTGAACATAGTTAATTCTTATCAATGTTAATAGAAAAATGATGTTTTGCTTATATACTTAGTGATTTTTTTTTTAACTTTCTTTGGTCTTTTAGTCATTGCTCACTTAATGCTTTAAAGATGAGGCGAGTGGACTTCTTAACTGAGTTGACAAAGTTGAGCTTCAATTTGTCTGATAAGTGCTTTGATTTGATTTCAAATAACTCAGCACAGGTTCCTGTGTAAATTAGGCATGATGTAAAATTAGGCTTTGGTGTAGAGCCTTATGCAAGATGTTTTAATTCAAAGATGATGAAATTAAATATACGCTGCATTTTTATTTATCATTATACTGATGCAATTGCCAATTAGCCATAATGAAATCCATGAAAAATCAAACATTTAAAGAATTTAAGGGACTGGCCCTGTGATGCATTCACTTTGATCAGAAAACACATTAGTGCCTTGAATGGGACCTTCATGAGAAAGGTGACCAAGAGAATCGTAAGCACTCATGTTGGTGTGTTGCGAAGCTGCTTCCAGTGGATCTACCGAATTTTAGATAGGTTAACTCACCGATGATATCATTTTGTCGGGTGCACATAGTGATTAATTGTCTTTGCAGACTAAACCATAGATCATGTTCAAATTCTTCAAAAAGCCCAACATAGATCCCTTTGTCAAGTAGGCTTGATGCAAATTTAAGTTTTGGTGTAGAGTTTAATGCAAAAGAACAAATTAATTTCTAAGGCTATCCTAGGTGATGAAATCAAATAGCTACAAGCTTCACATTTTTATCTTCTGGCACATATTTGCAGTAAAAGATCCTCTCAATTGATTTTAGTCATTCAATAAAGTTTTCTGGATTCATACCTCCATCAAACTCTAGTGGATCCACCTTTATTTTGATGTTTCCATGTTCTCCATATGTGGCCTCCTCTAATACTAGATTTCAAAGCGTCATGGCCTTTCTTCTTCATAATTGAAATCCTTTTGATGGAAGGGGTTGAAATTCTCATTTCTTTCACCCTTCGGCTTTCCCTGCATAATTAAGGGTAATTTCCATTTGAGTTTTTTTTTCTTCTATGTCCGTAAGCCTACATGTATCTCTATGGTGGCATGGCTAGGGTTTAGGATTGGGAGGTGGACGAGGGTGTATGAGACTAATTAAAGGTGGAGGAAAATTAATTTGGGGTTACTGATTGTAAAAATCAATAAAGGGAAATTCGGGTTAGGTCAAAATCCGTCTCTGGTTTAGGAATATGAAAGAAAATTTTTTGGTGGAGGTGGATTGGGTAGGCGTGGATGCTAGGAAAACTTAGGATGAGACTAGTGTTAGGCTAGCTCTGATACCAAATGATACTGGAGAACCTAAACCACAATAGGAAAACAGATTTTATTGCCCCAAGATAGTAGGGTTATAATCAATACTTAAAAATAGGAAAGGGAATACAACACAACACGACTCCCCGACTAGGGTAAGACGAGACAGCGGGCGGACAACGGTGAGAGGGCTGGGATAGTAGGTGGTCAGTTGGAAGGCTGTAGGCGAGGCTATGGTTAGGAGAGAAAAGGGGTTTGTTGTTGTGGTTATCACAGTTGGGGTTGTGGCTGTTGAAGGAGTCATGACTGAGAGGGTGAGGTTGTGAACAGGAGGGGAAGGAAAGGTGCTGATTTGCGGTTGGGAGGATGGCTGTAGAAAGAATTGCGAGTGGAGCAATTATAGTGGAAGGATGGGCGGCTATGCTGGTTGCAGGTTTGGGATGGCAAGGTAGCAGGGAAAAGGAAATGGGGTGGTGGCTGGAAGTAGGGTAGAGGGCAATGCGGAGGTAGTTGGAAAGGATAAATATTCCCGCGGGATTAAACTATAGACAAAGCACCATTTGAACTATCGAAGATCACCACCTTGGAGGAGGTACAATCGGAGCACATTCTCCTTTAGATATAGCCCTAGACGGGACAATTGCCGCCAACGGCAAGCTTGGCCTGAAACTGAGCAAAAATTTACCCTAAAACATAGAAAATAACATATAAATACTAGTAGATAACTAAGAGGGAACCCCCTTGACTTGGGCGGCAAACCTAGCTCTCTTGGACCGGTCGGCCCACCCAGTAGGAAGGCTGAACTGGTTCTGCTCTCTCCAACCAGTTCGGCCCTCCAAAGCCCCACATCACAAAAGCTGATCCCAAACAGCCTCTAAGTGTTTTGCAATGGTGATTTACTGTTTGTTTGTCTTACAAATCAAAACTAATGTTTTAAGGGGGAGAGAGGAAGAGGGGTGTACTAGTTCTGTTGCTATAATCAAGCATACTTATTTTATATTCAGTGCATGATATAACATTTCAACTACTACTTGCAGCTAGGGGTGATAATCGGGTTGTTCATACTTGGAATCTTCGTCCATCTCGTGTCTGGAAGGATGGACAATGGATGGAATTGTCTCATGCAAAGGGAAAGCCAATTAAACCACCCGAGGTCTGCATTATATCTGATACTCTATTATGTTTATGCTATTATCTTACTTCTCAGCTACTTGATGTACTTGCTAGCATTTATTGTGGTTCCTGTAACAGGGTGATACTCCCACTGAGAAACGGCAAAGATTAGGAAGATCTGAAGAAAACATTCATTCGGAAGTTGATGTTGCCGAGATGGATAAGCTTTCCAGGAGCACAATCATTGAAGAGTCCAGGAAACCTGATGATTCAGAATTGCATGTTTTATCTGCTAAGGATAGAACCTTTTCCATTGGAAAGAATTCAAGAGATGAGGTTATTTTTGATGCAGTTAAACCAAAACGGACTGGCTTGCAGAAAGAAGGGTCGAAGGTGGTTTTTGGAGTTCCAAGACCTGGAAAGAAGAGAAAGTTTATGGAAGTTAGCAAACATTATGTTGTTAACAAGTCTGAGAAAGTTAGTGAAGGTAATGATTCCATTAAATTTGCAAAATATTTGATGCCACAGGCATCTCGCCAATCGAGGAGTACTTCAAAAGTTGATAATAAAGGAAAGAATGCTGTTGTAATCAAGACTAGAGGTGATTTCAAAGCTGAAAATTCTCGGACCTTTCAAACTGGAAGTCTATCTGAGAAGGACAAGGCATCACTTTCCTTATCAAATGAGGATGTCGTTCCTGTGCATGATAAAGATGTCATATGCTGTTTCACAGGCATTAATAATTGCGTAGACAATATAAATGCATTCAAATTCAGTTCTTTTCCAAGCCAAGCTGTAAAAACTGATGTTTCAGCTGTAGTACCCGAGGATTCTGAGCAGTCTGCGCCCGTTCCTTCTTTCAAAAAAAGGAAAAATTCAAGATCTAAGATGGATTTAACTGAGAAACTAAAATTTTCTATGGATGGAGCATCCAACGTTGGGGATAAAGGTTCTGGAAATCATGGAAAGGCAACATATGAAGTTATGGAACCCCGCAGATCCAACCGTAGGATTCAGCCAACGTCAAGGGTAAGTTTTATTTCAATCTCAAGGCTAAAATGATTCTCTAGTTTGTTACTGTTTTCACAAAATTTCAGTCAGTCACTTGATACTTGTTTATATTGATTCTTTGGAGTTGGTTCCGTAAATTATGCTCTACAGGTTTCTTCTGGCATTTTTGAATCAGTTTTATTTATTTGCTGTTTTGTATTTTATTTTTAAAAACATGTTTCTTTAGTGTGTTTTTATTTTTTGTTTCTAAAAACAATTTAACTTGTCTTTGAAAACACTCAAAACAATATTTAGGTATTTTGAGTGTTATCAAAAACTACAATATCTTAGTCAAAGATACCAAACATATTTTGTTTCAAATCAAAATATAAACAAAACAAACAAATAAAAAATAAAAAATAAAAAATAAAAGTGATCCTTAACATCCCCTTTAGCATCATTTGTTTTTTGGGAAGTTGTGTTAATCATTGATTCNGTTATCAAAAACTACAATATCTTAGTCAAAGATACCAAACATATTTTGTTTCAAATCAAAATATAAACAAAAACAAACAAAAGCAAACAAATAAAAAATAAAAAATAAAAAATAAAAGGGATCCTAAACATCCCCTTTAGCATCATTTGTTTTTTTGGGAAATTGTGTTAATCATTGATTGGTTCTAAGAATCTTTTTTTTATTTTATTTTTTTTAAATTTTTTGTGTTCATGGATGCGAACTAGCACACTGCAGTGTTATTCAGCAACTGATGATAGCTATTGGGATGGTGTTATAATCCAAACAACTCTATGACAGTGTACCTTTGTTGCCACTTTTTTGAATATTTGTTAGGCCCGTAGGGAGTGTAAAAAAACAATATGTAACGCTAATATTTTGCTTTTAATGATCTTTATAATAGATTAAACACTAAAGATGGTGAAAAATATATGTATAAACTAGTCAAACAAAGAGAAAAGAAAAGAAAAAATTCNATTGGTTCTAAGAATCTTTTTTTTATTTTATTTTTTTTAAATTTTTTGTGTTCATGGATGCGAACTAGCACATTGTAGTATTATTCAACAACCGATGATAGCTATTTAGATGGTGTTATAATCCAGACAACTCTACGACAGTGTACCTTCGTTGCCACTTTTTTGAATATTTGTTAATCCCGTAGGGAGTGTAAAAAAACAATATGTGACGCTAAAATTTTGCTTTTAATGATCTTTATAATAGATTATACACTAAGGAGGGTGAAAAATATATGTATAAATTAGTAAAGAGAAAAGAAAAGTAAAGATTTAACTCAAGTAAAGTGTATTAAAGATGAAAATCAAAAAATGGTCTTCTTAGAAAAAGATATTCAACATACGTGAGTGAGTTATTTTGATAAACTATTTAATGAAGTTTCTGAAAATAAGATCGACCTTAGTCATCTTAATATCATTAATAATAATAAAATGTTTCATTTTTACCGTCGCATTAGTAAACAATAAGTTGAAGAGATAAAGAAAACCAAGGGTGGAAAGTCTGTAGGACCTGATGATATCCTAATTGAAGTGTGGAAATGTTTAGGAGATTTGGGAGTTTCTTGGCTTAAACTCTTTAATATTATTTTAAAAACTAAAAAGATGTCTGAGTAGTGGAGGAANAAGATCGACCTTAGTGATCTTAATATCATTAATAATAATAAAACGTTTCATTTTTACCGTCACATTAGTAAACAAGAAGTTGAAGAGAAAAGAAAACTAAGTTTACCGTCACATTAGTAAAAAAGAAGTTGAGGAGGCTTTAAAGAAAACCAAGTGGAAAGTAAGGACCTGATGATATCCCAATTGAAGTGTGGAAATATTTGGGAGATTTGGGAGTTTCTTGGCATACTAAACTTTTACTGTCACATTAGTAAAAAAGAAGTTGAGGAGGCTTTAAAGAAAACCAAGGGTGGAAAATCTGTAGGACTATGATATCCCAATTGAAGTGTGGAAATGTTTAGGAGATTTGGGAGTTTCTTGGCTTACTAAACTGTTTAATATTATTTTAAAAACTAAAAAGATGCCTGAGTAGTGGAGGAATTATTTTGGTCCCCATTTTTAAGAGTAAAGGGGATGCACAAGAGTGTGCAAATTATAGAGGAAGTAAGTTGATCTGTTGTACTTTAAAATTATGGGAGAGGGCAATTGAACATATGTTAAGACGTATTACAAAGATTTCTCATAATCAATTTGGATTTATGCCGGGCATGTCTACTATGGAAGTTATACATTTATTGAGAAATTTAATGCAGAAGTTCAGAGATAATAATGAGAATCTACATTTGATTTTTATTGATTTTGAAAAGATCCTTTGGAGAGTTTTTAAGAGGAAAGGTGTTGATATCAAATCATTAAAGATATGTATACTAGAGCTGTTACTTGTGTTCGAACTGAAGGAGGATTGACCAAATATTTTTCTTTTTCTGTTGGATTACACCAAGGATCAAATTTAAGCCCATATCTTTTTGCTTTAGTTATGGATGGTCTTACCGGACATTTACAGGAGGATTTACGTTGGTGTATGCTTTTTGCTGATGATATCCTTCTCGTGGATAAGACGAAAGAAAAAGTCCTGAAAGAACTTGAATTATGGTGGTCTATATTGCAGTCTAAAGGCCTTCATTTGAGTAGAACTAAAACTGAATACATGGAATGTACTTTTAGTAGTAGTAGCTCTAGTGACAAAAGTGTAACTTTGGGTGATCAAATTATTAAAAGGTGTGAACGATTTAGATATCTCGGGTCTGTTGTTATTAGAACTAAATGAAAATATGACACTAAATAGGACGCAATGGAGAAAAAGGATTCATGTAGCCGACCCCACGTAGTGGGATTAAGGCTTTGTTGTTGTTGTTGT
>JXCR01147444.1:33273-52826 GCA_002079205.1 Phalaenopsis hybrid cultivar | reverse complement strand
ATGAATCTCTCTATAAATTTCTCCACATTTCAAATCAAAGGGGGACTCCATGATTTTATTCCCAGTCAACATTGAATCTTGGATCAAAAATTTAGGTGCCTCTTTTGAGGCATGCCCCAATAAAGAAATACTAAAAACTCACATTGATAGTGATCTGAAGAAGTTTTACTTAGCATGCAATAAGGCCTACAATATTATAGTAAATGGAATGTGGAGATCAAGTTGGAAAATGGAACACTCTAGAAGATTGGTGGAATTTTTTATTATGTATCCACCATAAATCTCAAAAGACTTCTATCTAAATGATTAGATAAAACATTCAAAGAATAACATACCACCTCAAGGGATAAAAATATTATCTTGAAATAGATCAATCATTCAGATGATAAAAATCTCCATGACGCATGAGTCTACAAAATCGGGTCTTCTTTTTACCTTATGGGTATAAGGAATGGTTTATCTAATTTTGGAGTCTGGTATCTCTATGAGGGCAAGCCCTCATAGTTAATTATATCTCAGGAGTTGTGGCACTTGAGAATACTATTGATTAAGGGTTTGATATAGAAGATTAAGATGGATGGATTGGAGGATTTTGAAATGATTTGAGTAGAATAAGAAATTTGTATTAGATTGAATATGATTGATTTACTTGAGCTAAGAACTCAAGTTGGATGAGTACAATTTCATTTTATGGTCTATTTTGGGTTTATATTTATGTTTGAATGGTTCAAGTTTGTTGTTAAGTTATTGAAGTATTTAATTGGGTGTGTGTTTTAACTTTTGTTTATATTTGTTGAAATATTTTAAGTTTTTTGAAACTCATTTGTTATTGCTGATTAAAGTTATTAGATTTGTTTCAATTTTAGTTCAAAAATTATTTGAGGATTATTAAAGTTCATTTAAGAATTATTAATTTTTTTATTGTCATTTTTTGAGTATATTTAAAGATTTAAGATTGGTTGTTACTCGTTAAAGTTAATTAAAATACATTAAAGTTTGTTGAATTTAATTTTAAATTTTGTTTAATACTTTTTAAGCTTTGTTAAGGTTTTGTTAAATTTTGTTTAAATTTATTTAAGTTTATTTAGTCCCATCCAAGTTTATTAAGATTTATTTTAAATTCATGAAGCTTTTTAAGGTTTACAAGATTTCACTTAGGTTTGCTAAAATTTATTAAATTTAATTCAAACTTTTATTGAATTTCAAAGTTTGATTTATTAATGTTCAATTAAGACATATTAAAAAGTCATTAAAATTTATTAAATTTTGTTGAAGTTTGTGTAGGTTTATTAAAGTTTTTCTTAAGTTTAATATGATTTTGTTTAAAGTTAAAGTTGGTTGATGTTTATTAAAATTTATTAACTTTAGGTTTTAGGTTTAAATTTAGGTTCGAGTTTTAAAAAGTTTCAAACCATAAGGTTTGGGCCAAGTAATTTAGGATTGAAAATAAGAATTATGATATTTGATTTGTATTTGAGTTCAAGTTTGACATTTAGATTTAGAGTTGATTCAAAGTTGAGGTTATTTGGAATTGGTTTGGGATTGAGTTGATTTTGATTTAGAGATTGGTTAAGATTGAGTTTACTTGGAATTGGTTTTGACACTAGACTTAGGGATAAAAAAGGGTGAGGGGATTTGTAGATGGAGGTGAGTTCTATCATAAAATAAATCAATAAAAAAGCTAATTGGTGGGCAAACCTAAATTTTGTTAGTAACGCCCCCGATCAAGATGCACATAACTTTCCATCGTTTTGGGTGAGTTAAGTCAAATCTTATACTATTAACCAACAAAATAACAAGTGGTCTCTCTTATTTTCCTGGCAATGACTAAGGTAGACCTCCTTATTATAAAATTATTTGGGTTGCCTTCATCAGTAATCATATGTTACTTCTTCTTATTGCACCCCTATAATTCAAAGGAGTGGGTCACTTATTTTATAGATCAGAATACTTAATTCAATTTATTGGGTACTTAGTATCCTAACATAGTCTTTTAAACTGAACTATAATAGGGTGTCTGTGGACCATAATTTTCTTCTTTGTTGGCTAACCTAGGTTTCAAAACTTTTGTGGTTTGATAATTACTGTTAAAAATTATGGTTTATTTAAGTGTTGAGGTTTTATTTTATCTAGATTTTTGATTGACATGATAAATCAATGGTGGTTTCTTTTAAGAGTTTTGATTCTATTGAGTTTTCTATCTTAAGTGTTTTTGTTTCTCATTCTTAGGGTTATCATGTGTTTGAGCCTTATATTTGAAATAGCTCAGCTCAAACCTTTCATGTTTATACTCTTCATATTTAAGTTTGTCCATATGCTTACAAAATATATTTTTCGTTTTCATTAAAAAATGGATTTTATAAAAGCATTCATCATGAAAAAGTGTTAGTGATATGAACTTACTTATATATAAAATATATAAACTTAAAATGACTCAAGACTTAAATAATCAAAAGCCAAACTTATGAAATCACATTCTCTAGGGGAGGAAAGTATCCATTCTAGAGACACTTATGCATATGAAAATATAAGTCTTAGACTAAGCTGCCAAAAAAGCCATACAAAACCTATATAAGTTTTTTATTTATTGAGCTGAAGAAGAATCTTTGAAAGATCTCTTTAGATTATATTTTCTTTATTTTTGCTTTAATAGCTTAAGTCCATACAGTTTTGAGTTTATTTTATTATTTGAAAAAGTTTTAATTAGTTTTAAAAAAGGCTTTATGTTTCAATAGAAATTTTAAGTTTTTAGTTTATTAAAAAGGGTTTTAGTTAAGGTTCATTAACAAGTTCTTAATTAAGGTTTTAGTTTAATATTCTAAAAAGAGATTTTAATTTTGAAGATTTTATATTAAGGTTTACTAAATGTTTTTTAATTATAAAAGATTTTAGTTTTTCAAATTTTTAGGTTTATTAAAAAAGTTTTATTTTTATTAAAGGTTTTGAGTTTAAGAGATTTTAATTTTGAAAAAGGTATTAATTTTCAGTTTTATTAAAAGTATTAAAATTTCATAAAAAGTTTTAATTTTTAAAAAGTTTTTAATTTTAGAAAAAAAAAGCTTTGAAAATTTTTATTTAAAGATTTTAGTTTATTAAAGTTTAAATTTTATTTTAAAATTAATTTTATGAGAGTGATTTTAATTTTATGAGAAATCTTTTTAAAATTTTATTGGAGATCATTTTGAGAAAGGCTTCTTTTTAAAGAAGTTTCACTTGAGCTTGAGATTGAACCTTCACAAAATTTGAAAATTTAACTATTTTTTAGCACATTTAATTGATAATGTTTCTTAACCTTGCATATTATTATTATTTCAAAAATAATACCATTATAGCACATTTAATTTACATATAATTTTATTAAAAAATTATCTTCTCTATTTTATCCTTTATATATATATATATATATATATAGATATTTCATTCCTTTCAGACATAGACTATTAAGTTGAATTTTTTCTCTTATAAATAATATCAACCATACATCTTGTGTTATTCTAAATTCACATTTTACACATAAAACCATAAGAACTTGCACATTTAACTCATTAAATAGCAATTTGCTTGCACCTCATTGATGCAGGTGGAATTAGTTGTGTTAATTTTGTAAATATTTTTCAATATTACAAAATAGACACGACAAACACAATAGCGAATATGTNAATTAGTGTGTTAATTTTGTAAATATTTTTCAATATTACAAAATAGACACGACAAACACAATAGCGAATATGCAAACTAATCCAAATAAAATAGCTTCAGTTAAAATAGTTTTATCTTTTAAAAATATTAAAACTGCTAAATCCTCATTAAAAATAATGCAAGTGTACATATCTCTCAAGTAATAAATGTTTCGAATAGAGTCCTAAATATTGATCTGACAAGGAAGCTAGAAATGCCTATAAATAAGTTCTTAAGATTATAATGTAAAGCACAATTTTTAAAACTACAAAAAGTAAAGTGTTAAATTTGAATATTAAGTAACAAGTGAATGCTAATTAAAATGCAGTTAAAGGATAAAGTTAACTAAACTAAATGCTAAACTTTCAAATGTAAATTTATGAAAATTAAACTAAGTTTTTGTGACAGAAAGTTCAAATTTAAGAAAGAATCATTCCCCTTTATAATGAGTATATGGATTGTGAAGAAATTAAAATTATTTGAAAATATTTATAAAAACTGTTTTGTGCCAAATAGGAGCAATCCTATTCTTTACACTCTTCCGAGTGCATAATGAACATTGACTAATCTAGAGTTTTGTCCCTAATTCTGTGGTTATGCTGGGAGGATACTGGCTGCCACTCCAGAGCATCCACTACTTCGTCACTTGGGGCTAACAATCTCGCATCAGTTTCTAATAAACTGGACCAAATTGGGGATTTTAATCTGTCACCTTAAAATCCCTAATTCTGCATCCAATAAGGTATATTTCCCTATTTATTTGCACCCAACCCCATGGTTGAAATACTCTCTCATGAAATCAAATGTGATTCTCCCCATGTTGTAGGACCTTTCAAAACATATGTTTCTCATCACATTTTAACATTTCAATTGACCAGATCAAAAAGTAAATGAAAATCATAGTTCAATTCATCACAAATTATCAACATTTAAAACCGTATAAAAAAATAAATTCTTCAAAAAATTATATCTCAAAGTAGGGAGAACGATAAAGAAGACTACTCAGAATTCATGAGAAGCATACAACAGAACACGGATTTCATATATAAAAATAAGTTTACAAAATAAAAAAAAAGACACCACCACTTATCTCACAATCATTCTCAAACAAATCCCTGGAAATTTTCTTCAAGCCATTCTCTCCTTACAAGCACTCTCAATTCTCTCTCAGTAGTGTAATGAAGAAGAAATCTCTCACATTCCCTCTCCTCATACAATCCTTGAAGAAAACCTCCAAGCGCTTGACTTTCTCTCGTTCTAACTCTCCTTGTCGCCTCTTCACGCCACACAAATTCTCCTTTAAGCCCTAGACTTCCCTCTCTTTTATCAAAGATAATCTCCCTCTAAAAGGAATTCAAAATTCCCTCCAAAATTCTGTCCAATAGTCAACTCTTTTAAATTCAAAAGACATGTCCATTGATCTTAGAGACATATCCCTTCATAAAAGAACCTTTCAAAGTGTTTAAATGCATTGAATTACTCTATGGGTTGTTTAGAACAAGTGTCCCTTTGAAAATTCATGATAAACTTGTCTCGAACTTCCTTAATTCTTAAAAAGTCATCCTTTTGGGCATTTGCAGCCAAATCTGGCGCATCATGCGCCAACTCTCTNTTACTCTATGGGTTGTTTAGAACAAGTGTCCCTTTGAAAATTCATGATAAACTTGTCTCGAACTTCCTTAATCCTTAAAAAGTCATCCTTTTGGGCATCTGCCGCCAAATCTGGCGCATCATGCGCCAACTCTCCGTCAAATGGCATGTTGACCTCATTTTCGGTGGAGGTCTAGTCTTTCTCTTTAGTATCCTAAGGTCTAGCCATAGGACTTTCTTATTGATTATTCTTAGAGAACTAGAAAAGGAACCCTCACCATTAGAAACTCAAAACTCTTCCTTGCTCAACTTGAAGACATATTGGTCCTAACCTCTAGCATTTGGTAGGTCGGGTCATTATGGGGGAGCTCAAGGAGACTTCCTATAGGGCTATTTGACTTTAGAGTTGACCTTCNTCTAGCATTTGGTAGGTCGGGTCATTATGGGGGAGCTCAAGGAGACTTCCTATAGGGCTATTTGACTTTAGAATTGACCTTCGGTGTTGGGCTAGAGCTAAGGCACTCACTTCACTCACAATCACTCACTACACTAAACCCAAAATTTCTTGACTTTGATCCCTTGATAATTTTGGGATACTCATGTAGATGGTCCCCTAAACCTACTAACCCTAGGCTGGGGTTTAGCTAAGACTAGTACATAGAGGACCCAAATGGAGTTTCCATTGGTCCATGGCTTACTTTTGGTGGTTAGTTCCTCAATCTTACTCAAAATATCCATCTTGGCTTTTTGCCCCTAAACTACCCAAATTACCCAAGTACCATTGAAACCCTAAATTTGGCCAAAATTTTGAAATTTATCCAAAATACCCAAAATTTTTCAAAAATCATTTCAAACCTTTTGAAAACTCAAATTACCCAAAATCACCAAGAATTGCCAAATTACCAAAATACCCCTCCTTAGTCCAAAATTCAAAAAAAATCCGAAAAATCCCAAAAATTCCCAAAATATTCCACATATTCTTAATTTTTATCTTCTCAACTACCACAGGATCTATTTTGGCCAATTTGACCATCATTGATTAAAACCCCCAAATTGCTTTTAAAGTNCACAGGATCTATTTTGGCCAATTTGACCATCATTGATTAAAACCCCCAAATTGCTTTTAAAGTCCCAAATTTTCCCAAATTCAATTCAAATGTCCATCAATTTGATCCCAATCTCCCCAAATTTCAATCGAAAACTCAAATTCACTCTAAATGTGACCAAAATAAGCCAAATCCAAGCTCAATTGGCCATGCTTTGAGCCCCATTTTGATATAGGTCAAAACCCCAATTTTAGGCACATGACCTAATCTCACCAAATTANCTCCCCAAATTTCAATCGAAAACTCAAATTCACTCTAAATGTGACCAAAATAAGCCAAATCCAAGCTCAATTCACCATGTTTTGAGCCCCATTTTGATATAGGTCAAAACCCCAATTTTAGGCACATGACCTAATCTCACCAAATTAAATCCATAGCCCCTTCAATTGGCCATGGTTTATGTTGAAAACTCTTTATAAAATTCCTACACATCAAAGTTAACCATCAATTGGCCTTGGTGAAGTCTCAATTTCATTTAATTTCAACCTAGGTCAAAAGCCCCAAATTTTGCCCCAAATTAGCTATGCCTCTAAATTTCAACAAATTGATTGCCTTCTCCAAAATTTCCATTCCATTCCTTCATGAAAAATCTTTATAACATCTCCCTTGATCATTTGGACCATTCAATTGAGTCAAATTCTAAGCCTAGCCTAGTCTAGACCCAAGTCTAGCCCAACATGCCCAAATTGACCAAATCTCCAAAATCCTTCAAATTGCCCTCCAATTGAACTCAAAACCCTTTTCATCCTTCACCAAAAATGTTCATTACAATCATCTACATCAAGCACATTAATAAATTGGGCATAAGTACATGGCTAGCCTAACCCAAACCTAAGTTTTGGTCATTTGCACTTACTTGGACCCATGCACTAAATGTGGCCTAGCCACCCTAAAGTTACAGAGTCTATGACTCCACTGTCATTAGTTGCACCCTAGTGACCAAGCTAAACCTCAAAAAACCACCTAAGCTAAGCCATGGACCAAAGGTACCATAAATCAAGGGATTTCGATTCCATATTTTCTTAAGCCTCGGATATTTTTGCCAAAACTAAACCTCAACTCATTTAATTGCAGTGACATATTCCCCTGGGTTCCCTAAGCTCCAAGCCACCTCCCCCTGCCATGGTCGGCATGCCTAGTCTCTAGAGAAGCCAAAAATGAGGGCCAACCCATCTTAAACTTCACCCAATTCAAACCTAGAGGCCACCACCCAAATGAGATGTTGGAGCCTCTCTGCCCTCCACCTAAGCATCACATTGCACCCAAACATTAGCGATGACAGCCACCCCTCAACCATTTTTATAAAAGCTCACCTCCACGGCCATGGAGGGAGTGCTGCTATTTTATCAGAGAGAGCTTCCCAAATCACTCACAGAGCTTCTTTGAGACCTCCTCAGTGCAATCCAACCATCTTCCCCCACTGATCCCCATTGTGGAAGCTCAATTTTGAGCTCAAACTTCTGTCTAAAACCAGGACAGAGCTCAATCCACCTCCACAGTCCACCAAACTTAAATTAATTGTATCCACACCTTCACAACACTAAAAGAAAAAAAAGCCTCATCAAATCCCCCTTCCACAGAGCCCCTAACAGAGAGTGAGTCTCTCACATCCCAAATGGGTAGCGGCTCATCGGCACATGAAGCCCACAAAATAACCTAAATCATCTTGACGGGGATATCCCAACACGTCAAAGAACGTCCGGGCCATAAGGGCAGAAGACAAATCGTCGTATCCCAAATGGGCGGCAGCTCGTCGACATTGAGCCGTCAAAATGATATCAACGAAGTCAAGGAGCGACAGGGCTTGAAGGGACTCAACAAAAAGGAAGGTAGAGTGATCTTAAAAGATAGAAGTAACTGGGTCGAAGTACCACAGATCCGTCATCCACAGCTATTAGGACCCTAAGTCTACATGATCATGAAGGTAGTCGACCCAACATGTCCTGAGATCCCCGGTCAGCAACCGTGAATTGTGTCGTCCACGGGAACCTCGGTAGCCCTAAGGTTGAAGGAAAGAAACTCTATACTACGACTAAAAGCTAGAGCTCAAGAGGTGGGACTTATACCTGCCTNCCAAATGGGCGGCAGCTCGTCGACATTGAGCCGTCAAAATGATATCAACGAAGTCAAGGAGCGACAGGGCTTAAAGGGACTCAACAAAAAGGAAGGTAGAGTGATCCTAAAAGATAGAAGTAACTGGGTCGAAGTACTACGGATCCGTCATCCACAGCTATTAGGACCCTAAGTCTACATGATCATGAAGATAGTCGACCCAACATGTCCTGAGATCCCCGGTCAGCAATCCGTGAATTGTGTCGTCCACGGGAACCTCGGTAGCCCTAAGGTCGAAGGAAAGAAACTCTATACTACGACTAAAAGCTAGAGCTCAAGAGGTGGGACTTATACCTGCCGAAGTGACAAGGATGCCTCAGGAAGGAAAAGAAAATGGAGGTTCAGCTACAAAGCTGGAAACGCTCCAAACAAAAGGACTTATGCCCCGTCTGGGTCGGGGAGCCTTCTAACTTCTTAGGCACACTAGACAACCACCTATAAAGAGGTATGCTGGGACAGTCAGGTTGGAGAAGCACGAGGACTCCTCCTCGAGACATGCAAATATGAATGCAGTTATCTAGAGCGGTCCTTAAGCATTGTGGAGGCCCTATTAATATAAGCAAGAAAGTAAATGTGAAAATTTTTAAATCCTGAATATTTTAATCCTAAATTTTAATTATCTTGAATATGTTATTTAGGAATTTGTAAAAAATTATAGTTTTAGGGTCCTTAATGAGCCTAGATTATATCGTGAAATCCTNAAGCAAGAAAGTAAATGTGAAAATTTTTAAATCCTGAATATTTTAATCCTAAATTTTAATTATCTTGAATATGTTATTTAGGAATTTGTAAAAAATTATAGTTTTAGGGTCCTTAATGAGCCTAGATTATATCGTGAAATCCCAGATCACAGAAAGAAACAAAGAAAACACATGCAAGTGCATACATGTAATACGATGCAAAAAAACAGCAAAAAGCAAGTGAAATAAAAATAATTAACAGGCCGGTGCCGCTGGNAAATCCCAGATCACAGAAAGAAACAAAGAAAACACATGCAAGTGCATACATGTAATACGATGCAAAAAAACAACAAAAAGCAAGTGAAATAAAAATAATTAACAGGCCGGTGCCGCTGAGTCGGCAACATATCCCAGAAAGAAAAAAGGCGGCCGGACTCCGCATATACATGCCCGGTCCTATTACTATACATCAATATAAAATGGAGAATTAAGATACAGGCACGACCATCTGCTCCTGGTCCCCTCCACGTAGTTCCCGGGCCAAACACCTCGGAACCCGTGCCCATCTANGACTCCGCATATACATGCCCGGTCCTATTACTATACATCAATATAAAATGGAGAATTAAGATACAGGCACGAGCATCTGCTCCTGGTCCCCTCCACGTAGTTCCAGCGCCAAACACCTCGGAACCCGTGCCCATATCTTATTTCTGCTACAGGACTCTCCTAGACTCTAAAAGTACATAGAAAAATAAAAGACTCAATCTTGCATGAAAATAAATGTCAGCGAGAAAGCTCACATGCGAATAACGTATCATGAGTCATGCCTTAAAAGTGGGGAGCAAATAGTACCTGCAAGCAAAAGGGTCAGAAATCATTATTTGCTCCCCCTATAGCGGTACCTGTGTGTGTGCAAATAAATAGGCATGGCTCCCTGCAGAAGAACGCCCTAACATACTACAACACATATGCAGCATGCAGTCACATCATAAGCACAATGCAGAAGAAAGATACCTGACTAAGGCAACCAATCCAGCAGAGAACAATAGTCAGACATCAAAAAGACTACCTAGCACCCTAAATCCTAGCCTAGCACACCATCTAACAAAAAGTGCGTCAACCTAGTATCTAAGTGTGGCGTAGGTCTGAGTATAGTATGACTTTGACAGGGTCGTCATACAGCCCCATCCTAAAGATCCAAAGGATCTAAAGGGTATCACGAAGAGTTGTGACACGAGTTACAACTATTAGATCTTTAGCACAATCATACTCGTGTCAATCCCGATGACTTAACTCACATTGCTCACCGTAATAAACCCATCAAACAATGCTCGTTAAGGCATCACGACTAACACGGTGTCACTCTTCTAACGAGTCTGGCTCGCTATCAATGCAAACATGAAAATGCAAATGCAATTAGTCATGTGACAGAAGTGATGAGTGTACCATGAGGTAGTGACTTAAAAAAAAGGTGGGCATGCCGTGGAGGCAGCGGCCCGAACAAATGGGTGTGCCGTAGAGGCAGTGACAAAAGGGATGGGCATGCCATGGAGGCAGTGGCCCGAAGTTGTGTCGTGGAGGCAGTGACCAAAAGGGATAGGCGTGCTGTGGAGGCAGTAGCCCAAAGAGAGGTGTACCATAGCGGCAGTGACCAAAAGGGATGGGCGTGTCGTAGAGGCAGTGGCCTGAAGAAAGGTGTACCGTAGCGGCAGTGACCAAAAGGGATGGGCGTGCCGTGGAGGCAGTGACCCAAAGAAAGGTGTATCGTAGCAACAGTGACCAAAAGTGACAGGCGTGTCGTGGCGACAATGGCCCGAAAGATGTGTACCGAGGCGACAGTGACCCGGAGGTAATGGTGATTCTCACTAGGGAGAATCGCCCAAGTGCCAATGCAAATGCAAATGCAAACACATATGGTACACATGCAAGCAGGAAAGAATGTGATATAATGCAAAGAAGACAAAAATGCAGGTGATCGATCGACCGGGCCATGGTGGTCGGTCGAACAAAAGTGATACGCTCATCGAGCCGGAGCGGCCTATAAGAGCGAAGTGAAATGCTCGCCGGACTGGGGCAGCTGGTCGGAGCAAAGTGAGAGGCTCACAGGGCCAGGGCGGCCGATTGGAGCTAAGTGACATACTCGCCGGGTCGGGGTGTCCGGTCGGAGTTAAGTAAGATGCTCGTTGGCCCGGGGTGGCCAGTCGGAGCTAAGTAAGATGCTCACTGACCCAGGGTGGCCAGTCGGAGCCAAGTGAAATGTAACATGCACCCAGCAAAAATGCAGTATGCAATAAACCAACATGCAGGTAGTAAACCAANAAGAGCGAAGTGAAATGCTCGCCGGACTGGGGCAGCTGGTCGGAGCAAAGTGAGAGGCTCACAGGGCCAGGGTGGCCGGTTGGAGCTAAGTGACATACTCGCCGGGTCGGGGTGTCCGGTCGGAGTTAAGTAAGATGCTCGCTGGCCCGGGGTGGCCAGTCGGAGCTAAGTAAGATGCTCACTGACCCNACTAGCTACAAAGCTTTTCCCATTACGTGAACTCCTCCAGACTTTGCAAAGCGAGCAAGCTACAAAGATTATCTCGCTTTGCAAAGTCCGACCTCCCAACTTCTCCAAGTAAAGCTGAGGAATCCAAAGCAAGGGGAGTGAGGGACTTCGACCCATCGAGACTTGTGCTAAGGCTCACAACAAGAGGGGAGACACTCGGCTCTAAGGGGGGTATATGCCCAGGCACAGGAAGTCCTAACTTAAAAGCTGACTCTAGGAAAACCAACGATCCATCACGTAGGCACATCGTTGCGCCGACCCATGCCGGCCCACGCACCCCGTATGGACGATCGAACCCATACGCCTAGACTCCACTATTCCTAAGGCTGGCTAAAAGGTAGAAAGTTTCACCACCGTGACAGTTGCAGACGCGTTTCTTTACTTGCTTCGAGCTCGCCAGTATCAGATCCATACTCCAATGTGCATCGTAAAACGTGCATCAGACAACAAAAAATGGGAAATTGTGAGGGCAAGAGGTATGCAAAATACCCAAACAAATTCTTTGAGCATAGAAAAATGCAAACGAAACATATACCTTAGCGACACTCGACACNGGGGGGGGGGGGGGGGGGGGGGGGGGAAACTCTCCACGGCTTCGCAAAATGGACTAGCTACAAAGTTTTTCCCATTACGTGAACTCCTCCAAACTTTGCAAAGCGAGCAAGCTACAAAGATTATCTCGCTTTGCAAAGTCTTACCTCCCAACTTCTCCAAGTAAAGCTGAGGAATCCAAAGCAAGGGGAGTGAGGGACTCCGACCCATCGAGACTTGTGCTAAGGCTCACAACAAGAGGGGAGACACTCGACTCTAAGGGGGTATATGCCCATGCACAGGAAGTCCTAACTTAAAAGCTGACTCTAGGAAAACCAACGATCCATCACGTAGGCACGTCGTTGCGCCGACCCATGCCGGCCCACGCACCCCGTATCGAAGATCGAACCCATACGCCTAGACTCCACTATTCCTAAGGCTGGCTAAGAGGTAGAAAGTTTCACCACCGTGACAGTTGCAGACGCGTTTCTTTACTTGCTTCGAGCTCGCCAGTATCAGATCCATACTCCAATGTGCCTCGTAACACGTGCATCGGACAACAAAAAATGGGAAATTGTGAGGGCAAGAGGTATGCAAAATATCCAAACAAATTCTTTGAGCATAGAAAAATGCAAACGAAACATATACCTTAGAGACGCTCGACACTGATGAACCCCGGGAGGAGGCTTTTCTTGCAAAATAGAAGACGTCCACGCCTCTTCAAGCAGCGGTGTCGTTGCTGCCCCTTGACGGAAAACCACTCCGGCGAGATATTTCGACCACCGGGGAGTGAGGGACGACGAGGTGGAGAAGCTAGCTGGACAATGACACACCAAGGAAAGAAACAAAAATGCGATGGAGAGGGGAGTTGCTCAGCCCTCGGTCCTGCGTACAAAGGAGGCAACGACAGGAATTTCACTGTCGTAGATTTTGCCGGCGGAGGAGGAAAGACCAAGGTAGAGNATGACACACCAAGGAAAGAAACAAAAATGCGATGGAGAGGGGAGTTGCTCAGCCCTCGGTCCTGCGTACAAAAGAGGCAACGACAGGAATTTCACTGTCGTAGATTTTGCCGGCGGAGGAAGAAAGACCAAGGTAGAGGAAGATCTGACTGCCTCTTCGCAAAATCCGGCGAGAGGAAGCTTTTTAGCCACTGAGGAGGGTTGTAGCGGCAGCTAGGACCTATGCCGCATGAGGAGCTCGACAAGGAGGTCCGAGGGAAGGGAGGGCAGCCGACGAGCTTGGCCGCGAGACAGACGGCGAGGGAGGAGAGATCGCAAAGGATAAGGTGGCAATTGCGGGTTCAGCCGACGAGGAGGCTCCGATGGACTTGGCCGGCGGAGACGACGTCGTCGGCAAGGAGGAAGACCAGCCCGGTGAGTTTTGGCGGCGAGCACGGGGTTCGCGATGGGGAGCGCTGGAGGCTAAGGCTGTTTCGCAATTTTAGGAGGGAGGNTGCGAACTGATCGAGGTGCGTACCTCAACACCCGCGCTCCATCAATGAGGACTTCCTTGTGGACTTTCTGTCGCTCATGAGAGGAAGGAAGGTTGGCTAGGAAGCCTCCTGTCACCTTATTGAGGAATGCCACGGGGCCTCACATCGCTCACTAAGTGATAACAGGTTGACTAGATCGAAAGGAGAATACCAATGGACTTTGGCTCTCTTCTGTGTACTAGTCAACATTGATCAGTTAGGAAGGAGAGCCATGAGACTCCGATCTCTCCTGCAAACTGATCGAGGTGCGTGTCTCAATACCCGCACTACATCTGTGATGAATACTAAGAGTTACATCATCACCTGAGAGGTAGCAAAGGTTGGCTAGGAAGCTGAGCAATAAAGCTAAATCGTCGAATGACGAGATGTTCTCATAAAAGGACCGACTAGAATGTCGTGTGGTCTGAGAAGTACTAAAGTTGGATGGCTGAGAAGCCAAAATTGGAGACGTCATCCTTGAGGAATACACTTGAGAATTATATCCGCTCTGGACAGAGGGCTCAGAGGCCGTAGAGGTGTGACCTTGAAACAACCAAGGTGTTAGAACCCTGAATGCCTACGCTATGTGTGAGGACTGCCATTGGGCCTTACGTCGCTCTTTAAAAGGTAGGCGAGTTGGCTAAGAAGCCCAGCATTAAAGCTGCAATGTTGAATGACGAGATGNCATCGCGGCGAAGTGGATGTCCTTCCTGGCTAAAATCAACGTTCCGGACGCGTTGGTGCAGCTCATTTCGTCGTTTAGGGTTGTTTGGACCACTTTTTTGACTATTGTGCCCAAAATGATAATTTGCACAGTTTTACCCCGCCCGCAAAGCTGTAGCGAAGTGGACATCCCCCATAAGTGAAATTAACATTCCGNCATCGCGGCGAAGTGGATGTCCTTCCTGGCTAAAATCAACGTTCCGGACGCGTTGGTGCAGCTCATTTCGTCATTTAGGGTTGTTTGGACCACTTTTTTGACTATTGTGCCCAAAACGATAATTTGCACAGTTTTACCCCGCCCGCAAAGCCGTAGCGAAGTGGACATCCCTCATAAGTGAAATTAACATTCCAGACATAATGACAGGGTCCATTTCATCATCTAGGGTCGTCTAGACAACTTTGCCGACGATCGGGTCAATTTGAGTCAAAATTGTGCGCGACGCGCCACATAATATTTTTGACCCGATTAGACTCGTTTGACCTGTCAAATGCCGACCGACCTTCACCTAAGAAAGAGTCATAGCCTATGAAAATGACCCTGACTGCGTGCCCCTCAACACGCGTCAAAAAGGTCTCGGGCGAGTGTCTGAACTATTGNCTTTGCCGACGATCGGGTCAATTTGAGTCAAAATTGTGCGCGACGCGCCACATAATATTTTTGACCCGATTAAACTCGTTTGACGTGTCAAATGCCGACCGACCTTCACCTAAGAAAGAGTCATAGCCTAGGAAAATGACCCTGACTGCGTGCCCCTCAACACGCGTCAAAAAGATCTCGGGCGGGTGTCTGAACTATCAGATGTCACAGACAGACCGTAAACTATTCTGAGTCGTCCAGGTGGACACCCTACACTCGTGACATCAAAAATTGATGCCAACAAAGGACCCCCAACAAGTGTGCTGCGCAGTCAAGACACGGTGCACTTGTTGGAAGATGCTCAATTTTTTATCAATCCCAGTTTAGTAATGACGCTACGCAGCCGAAGCAATCAAAAAGAGCCAAGTACCCTAGGAAGGAAAAGCCATGAGAGCCAAATCCACTTTTTGGAGGATGAGGAGGAATGCACATAGCACTTACATCCACCCCGACAATGGGTTCATAGGCCGTAGAGGCATGACCCAAAAAAGTGGTTCAGAGGCCGTAGAGACGTAACCTACAAATGAGTTCAGGGGCCATTGAGGCATGACTCAACATTGTGGTTCAGGGGCCATAAAGGCGTAACCACAAAGAAAAACAGGTTTAGAGGCCATAGAGGCATGACCTAGGGGTGAGTTCAGAGGTCATAGAGACATGACTCAACTTGGTGGTTCAGAGGCCGTAGGGGCATGACCACACAACATTGAGGGGTTAGACCCTCAAATGTCTGTGCTTCATCAATGAGGACTGTCGGGCTGCACGTCGCTCATGTATAGAAGGCAGGTTGGCTATGAAGCCGCTCGTCACTTTAATGAGGAATGCCATGGGGACTTACATCGCTCACCAAGCGGTAACAGGTTGACTAGATCAAGAAGGAATGCTGTAAAGTTCACATCTGAGGACTAGTCCGCATTGATGAGTTAGAAGGAGAGCCAAGGGACTCCGGTACCTCCTGCGAACTGATCGAGGTGCGTACCTCAACACCCGCGCTCCATCAATGAGGACTTCCTTGTGGACTTTCTGTCACTCATGAGAGGAAGGAAGGTTGGCTAGGAAGCCTCCTGTCACCTTAATGAGGAATGCCATGGGGCCTCACATCGCTCACTAAGTGGTAACAGGTTGACTAGATCGAAAGGAGAATACCAATGGACTTTGGCTCTCTTCTGTGTACTAGTCAACATTGATCAGTTAGGAAGGAGAGCCATGAGACTCCGATCTCTCCTGCAAACTGATCGAGGTGCGTGTCTCAATACCCACACTACATCTGTGATGAATACTAAGAGTTTTACATCATCACCTGAGAGGTAGCAAAGGTTGGCTAGGAAGCTGAGCAATAAAGCTAAATCGTCGAATGACGAGATGTTCTCTTAAAAGGACCGACTAGAATGTCGTGTGGTCTGAGAAGTACTAAAGTCGGATGGCTGAGAAGCCAAAATTGGAGACGTCATCCATGAGGAATACACTTGAGACTTATATCCGCTCTGAACAGAGGGTTCAGAGGCCGTAGAGGTGTGACCTTGAAACAACCAAGGTGTTAGAACCCTGAATGCCTACGCTATGTGTGAGGACTGCCATTGGGCCTTACGTCGCTCTTTAAAAGGTAGGCGAGTTGGCTAAGAAGCCCAGCATTAAAGCTGCAATGTTGAATGACGAGNCAACGGGATTTCAATTCCGATGACCGACAGCTTCTTACGGGCAAACCCCACACCAAAAATAGTTCCGACAATGTTCTCATAAAAGGACACACTAGAGCATCGTGCGGTCCGAGAAACATCGAAGCAGGTGGCTATAAAGCCGAAAATGTCAAAAGACAGGATGTCCTCATAATAGAGCAGACTCTTAAGGTCGTAGGGCCCGAGGCACATCAAAGTATAAGGCTATGGAGCCAATAGAGTAGTCATGGGATGAAACACCCTCATAAAAGAACCGACTAGAACATCATAAAGTTTGGGAGGTGTCGAATGCTAGCTGAGAAAAGCAGTCTAGCAATCTGAGATGGGTTGGTAAGGTTGAACAAAGCGGTCCTCATCGTACACAACGTCCTGGTATCGTCGGATATCAAAATATCATGATCGGACATGGATCAATTGACCAGCTGAAATAGTTTAAACCGATGTGACATGTCTCTTAATGAGGTCATGAAAATCAACCTAGTCAAAATCGGTGTCGAAGGGGGTCAAACGAACAAAGCGATCCAACCTCATAGTAACTTACGGACCTGAGCAAAGTAACTCTTGCTAGAGAGTTTTGCGGGTGTGAGAATACCNACCTAGTCAAAATCGGTGTCGAAGGGGGTCGAACGAACAAAGCGATCCAACCTCATAGTACCTTACGGACCTGAGCAAAGTAACTCTTGCTAGAGAGTTTTGCGGGTGTGAGAATACTCGTCTTAAGCATGGACTAATAGATGATACGTAGTGCTCAAATTAGTGCGACACACACTTTGAGATGGTGAGTAAAGTCGGCCAAATCAATCAAAATACCATAGAGGTATCAAGGAGGGTTGGATGCATACGTGTCCACCCTCGAGGGGTTTTTAATAAGCCACTGCTAAGCGTAGTCCCCGCTGGTAATTTCCTCCAAAACAAGCAAAAGTAGTCTTTGTAAAGGAAAACATGACAATCCGATCGGACATTGAGGATCTCGATTAGGCATGGATCAGCTAAGAGAGAGTGCTCTGACTGATACAACATGCTNCAAGCAAAAGTAGTCTTTGTAAAGGAAAACATGACAATCCGATCGGACATTGAGGATCTCGATTAGGCATGGTTCAGCTAAGAGAGAGTGCTCTGACTGATACAACATGCCTGCTGGCAAAGCAGCAAAGTACTCAAATTAGGTGGACTGAGTGGTCCAACCCACATGGGATATCCTGGTTAGGAGTCTATTTAGCGGGACTCTCACTGGGGACTCCTCAAAATTGACAGGGTAATTCCTGTCAGAATGGTAGCACGAAGTAACTAGACCCAGTAATTGGATGAATACAATAGCTCATTTCAGAATAGCGTCCCCCCAATGGGGATTGCTCAAAGTCTAGCNAATTGACAGGGTAATTCCTGTCAGAATGGTAGCACGAAGTAACTAGACCCAGTAATTGGATGAATACAATAGATCATTTCAGAATAGCGTCCCCCCAATGGGGATTGCTCAAAGTCTAGTGGAGTAGCTCTTATATGAGGGAAACAAAAGCAGCCGCACCTATAGAAGTGGCTTTGTTAACACACCTGAAGGTGTGACCCAACTGGGGGTTTTTCATTCGGGTTTGAATGTACTCCGCATAGGCACGGATCGGCTATGTAAGCTGAGTGTTGTAGCCAATACGACATGCCTCTTCTCGACAAAGCTATATGAATTGCTCACATTGTGGGGATGTAGAGAGGGGGTTAGACTACGACGATGGTCTACCCAAAAAAATGTCTAGCTTATAAACTAAACCACTTCCATAGAAGAATTTCAACCTCATTCATTCAAAGCAAGTGGGATAAACACGTACTTTACATTCATAAGAATGAATAGAACGTGTATATCAACCATACTCACGACGAGCGGGAGTGGTAGTCTTCGAAACCTGCGTAGAGCGGACCAACGAAAGACAAAGTAAGAGAAAAGCAAAGCTTCNCCACAAAAATGTCTAGCTTATAAGCTAAACCACTTCCATAGAAGAATCTCAACCGCATTCATTCAAAGCAAGTGGGATAAACACGTCTTTACATTCATAAGAATGAACAGAACGTGTATATCAACCATACTCACGACTAGCGGGAGTGATAGTCTTCGAACCCTGCGTAGAGCGGACCGACGAAAGACAAAGTAAGAGAAAAGCAAAGCTTATCTTATAGAGATTGATGGCTGCACCAGGTATAAGACGCCCGTAGGTATTCCACTTTGCCCGAAATGCAAGCCGACAATCAAAGTAAGAGAAATACTAGGTTTCTTTTATCTAAAATTGTTGTGAACTTTCAGTGATCTTTGNGCAAAGCTTATCTTATAGAGATTGATGGCTGCACCAGGTATAAGACGCCCGTAGGTATTCCACTTTGCCCGAAATGCAAGCCGACAATCAAAGTAAGAGAAATACTAGGTTTCTTTTATCTAAAATTGTTGTGAACTTTCAGTGATCTTTGACAGATGCAAGGTAATCATCTGTCGGCACTATTTTTGGTGTGGGGTTTTTCCGTNTTAAAGCTAAGAAAGGATGTGTTGTTGTAGATCCTCTTGCTGTTGAAGATGGCCAGGTTGNTATGCAATTTTATATTTTCTATGCAGGTATATAAATACAAGCAGAAATAAAAGTGCGGTAAGAAAGTACAAGCAAGACGTAAAACGCTGTAAACTGTAAAAGTGTACCTGGCGAGTCTTCTCGTTCCATCACCTGAAACTTAAAATGCATGCNTGCCTGCTGGCAAAGCAGCAAATTACTCAAATTAGGTGGACTGAGTGGTCCAACCCACATGGGATATCCTGGTCAGGAG
>JXCR01147442.1:89331-100303 GCA_002079205.1 Phalaenopsis hybrid cultivar | reverse complement strand
CAACCCTAAGGTCCAGCAATCCTAAGGGTGACTCATCCTGAGTTTCCCCCACAGTGACCCCACCTACTAAGTATTTAGAGGTTTGGACCAATATGTGGAACTTCAAGTTGAGTGGAGAAGGGTTTGTAATTTCTAGTGATGAGGGTTCCATGTCTAGTTTTCTAGGAATAGTCAACAGGAAAAGTCCTATGGCTAGACCTTAGCCTACTAAAGAGGAAAAACTAAACCTCAACAAAAAAATGAGGTCAACACCAATCCCTAATTTCCCTGGTATAACTATGTCTGATCCTTTGTCTTTTCTTTACGCTAAAGCTCCATCGAAGTACATTTCTTAGCGTTGTGCACTGGAAAATTTCATTTATAGTGTTTGCTCATCTGATAGTTCACTGTTGAGAGGGGACCAAGCTGGTAGTGTGTGTGCAGTGAGAAAGTCTTCTAGAACCTGTCCCTTGATAGCATGGAGGAGAACAAAAGTCATATTAAATTGTAATAAGATCATTTACCATCTTGCTAGACGTCTAGAGAGTGTTGGTCGGGTCATCAAATATTGCAACGGGTTAACTTTCGAGATTAGGGTAATCTTATGAGAAAACCTGTAATGTCTAAGCTTTTGGGCAGTAAAAATCAACGCTAGAAAATGCTTATCAATAGGTGAATACATTACTTCTGTCGGTATTAAAAGAAGACTCAAGTACTAGAGTGCATTTTCTTTACCCTCTTTATTAACTTGGGCTAAGAGGGCTCCAAGATAGTCGTCTAATGCCACAGTATAAAGTATCAAAAGGTTTCCCTAAGATAGGGGCTGCCAACACAAGAGGTGTCATTAAATATTGATTAACTTCCTCGAAGGCTCGCTGACATTTCTCTTCTCAAATGAGTTTAGCGTCCTTTTTAACTAATGCCGAGAAGGACTGACACCTACCTAAGAGATTAGAAATAAAATGTTTCAGATATGCCAACTTTTACTAGAAGGAACGTAGTTGTTTTAATGTTTTAGAAGGAGGCATTTCCAAGATAGCTTTAATCTTATCCAGGTCGATCTCGATTCACCGATGATGGACAACAAATCCTAGGAATTTTCCTGAGGTAACGCCAAAAGCGCACTTTAAGGGATTCTTTTTAAGGTCATATTATCGTAACCACTCAAAAATGATCCTCAAATCATACAAATGGTTTATTTTTTGTTTACTTTTGATGACCAAATCATCCACATAGCATTCCACTTGGTTGTGAATGAGGTCATCAAAAATCTTCATCATTTCACGTTGGATTGCTCTTGCGTTCTTTAACCCAAACAACATCACTGTGTAGCAGAAAATTTCGATCGGCATTTTGAAAGCTGTAAGTACTGCATCCTCGGGAGCCATTTTGATTTAGTTGTATCCTGATAATCCGTCGAGGAAAGAGAATTTTTCATGTATATAACCGATATCCACCATTATTTCTGGTATTGGTAATGGAAACTCGTCTTTTGGACATGCCTTGTTCATATCCCTGAAGTCTACACAAACACGGATTTGTCCATTTTTCCTTCTAACTGGAACAATGTTAGCCAACCATGTAGGGTGTTGCTCTTCTTTTATAAAGTTAGCATCTATTAATTTCTTCACCTCAGTGATGACTTGATGCTCTATTTCGAGGCGCATTCTCCTTGGAGATTGTTTTATAGAGTTCATATCTTTGTCCATCCCGAGTCTATGAACTGCAACCTCTGCTGACAGTCCTGTCATTTCATCATAACTCCATGCAAAGCAATCTTTAAATTCTTATAATAGTTTGATCAATTCCAAATATTCTTCATCATTGAGTAGAGAACTTATAAATGTAGGTCGGGGTTGTTCTTCCGTCCCGAGGTTGATTTTCTTTAACTCATCAACAGTTAACTTGATTTCCTCCTCAAATTCTGCCAGAGCATCTTCTATTAGCTGATTAGTAGAGTCATCCTCTATATCGAGGCAATCCTCTCCCAACTCACTAGTAACAACCATGCAAAATTTTAAAGCATCGACTGGTCTGATTGTACCAAATCTGAGACCCTCTTTTGAGTTTGGAGCTCGACTTTTAAGACTCCATAATTTTTCAAAAAGTTGAAATTTATCTTTGGGCATTTGTTTTGGTAAATGTCTCTGTTGAATTAACTTTTGTACATAAGGCGAGAAATAACTAAAAGGCAATTCAATTAATTCGTTAGAATCATCATCCAAATTTACATGATTTTCAAGATTAGTAGAGGTAGAAGCACCATAAAACTTGATCGGTTTTGAACTAGCACTATGGACTTCCTTGACCTCTAAACTCTCGACCTTCTGAGTGAGAATTGGAGCAAGGGTCATAGTATTCACATAATGATTTATCCAATCGTACATTATTTCATATTCGCTTTTCTCAGCATCCTCTAAGGATATATCGTACTGAGGTTTCTTTTACTTTGTTATCATTACCTCATCTTCGGAACTATATTCATCACCAATATTGAGGGTTGACCTAATCTGTTCAACGATCAAGTTGGTTCTTCCCCGTCCACGTCCCCAGCCTCGACCTCGGATGCACGAACTAGAAGAACCTCCACTAATTTGTTGTAGAAGAGTAGTGGGAGATTGTTAAAGAGGAGTTGAATGGCCCTGCCATTGTACTTCTTTTGAATCTTTACTTTTGTTTGTTGTAATTTCACACAAGAAGACAATTTTCTTTTGGGTAACGTAGTAGGCAGCATCTTCGTGAATGCCAACTTCATGAATTGAAATAGATTGCAAATCTCCTTTGATACAGTGTTCTTGTCCTTCTTTATAATATTTGATGCACTAGTGTAGAGATGATGGAACCATGTTGTGTTCGTGAATCCACAGTCCTCCCAGTTGAGCGTTGAAAGAGGTCTCGAAGTTGATGATATAAAATTTAGCAGTTGTTGCTAGTTCTCCAACCTTCATAAACAATGTGATTGATCAAAGGGCTTTTTCTACCTTTTGGTTGAATCCTCTTAACATTTTTTTTAATTTCCGCATACTCTTGGGCTTCAATGTCCAAATCGGCCAATGTCTGTAGGCTCATTAAGTTTAGTGATGCTTCAGGATCCACTAAAACTCTAGACAACACAAATCTGTCGATGTTAACAGAGATGTAGAGTGGTCGGTTATGGTAGGCAGTACCGAGCAACAAATCTTCATCTGTGAAGGTTACCCAGGCTATTTTTTCAACGAGCAAATTTCATATAAGGATGCACTGGATAACTGAGATAAGAAAATATGTGGGTCAAGCAAGGCTGTAAGCAGAGACTCTCTCATCTCCTTTGATATGATCAAAGCATCATAGATGCTTAATAGGGCCGGCAACTTTCTAAGATGAGCTAGCACATTGTAATCCACTTTTTATGATCCCCCAATTTTCTCTTGGTTGTGTGGTTCTTCCATTAGTGGAGGTGGATGTAGTTCTTCTTGAGTTACTATTTATTTTCCTTTGTCTGTCGGAGCCATTCTTGGGGGTAATACTTTCTTGCTCCTTAATTTCACTTATATAATTTCTTTTTCTTGAGATATTGTTGTTGAAACTTTCAATGTTTATTCTTTATCAGAAAGATCTAATTTGATGGCAAGCGGTGCACCGTGGTGCTCGAGGATTGGTTCTTCACTTTCGGTGCTATCGTAGCTGGTATCGTTGATGTTTTCTTTCATCTTGTTAGCGAGTTTATCAAACTCAAGTACAATTTGAGGATCATTTTTGGAATCGAGATCAAAGCTAGATTAGTTACAATTGGTTACGTTATCACCAAAAATAGTTAAAATGTAGCCGAAATCATAATCATTATATTCACACAACCCCGGAAGGGTAAAAAGATAATCATACAATGTTAGGGGTTCAAGGATTTTCTTCCCCGAATTTAAAACAACCAATCTAGTAGAGGCAACCCCTATCCTACCCCCCGTGCTATCAATCTTTGTAGTGGTGTTCTTCTTTTTCTTTGTGAAGTTTGAAGAGGCCTCTCTAAGAAAATTTCAGCACACTTCCCATGGCCGTGGGAGGTGAGTTTTTATAAAAATGGCCATGGGGTGGCTCTCAGGGTATAAGTTTGGGTGCATTAGGGTGCTTAGGTGGAGGACAGAGGAGCTCCATAGTTTGATTTGAATGAGCTGGCCTCTAAGTTTGATTTAGGTGAGGTGCCATGGAGGTGGCTCTTGGTTTTGGGCTTTTTCAGCCACTAGGCTGGCCGGTCGGCCAAGGGGAGGTGACTAGGAGCTCAGGGAACCTAGAGGAATCCATCACAACAATTTAATGCAAATGTGTTTGGATTTGGCAAAGATATCTTAAGCATGTACATTTTTGCAAATAAGATCCCTTAATTTGAGGTACTTTTTGTCCATGGCTTGATTTAGGTGATTTCATGGTGTTTGTACTGGTCACAAAGTCCAACTAATGGTTGTGGTGGAGTTAATTTGGTGGCTTTAAGGTGGTTAGGTCACATTTAGTGTATGGGTCCAAGTGGGTGAAAATGACCAAAACTTGGGTTTGGGCTAGGTTAGACATGTTAATTGGCCCAAATAATTGTTGCATTTGGAGTAGATGATCATAAGGAACTACTTTTGTGAAGGATTGAAGTGGTTTTGAGTCCAATTGAAGGGTCAATTTGAAGAAATTTTGAACTTTAATCAATTTGGTCATGTTGGGCTAGGCTTGGGTCTAGCTTGGGTTAGCCTTGGGCTAAGTCCAAATTTATTGTTTTAAATGGTCAATAGGGACCTCATGAAGAGTTTTCAACAANCCTTGGGCTAAGTCCAAATTTATTGTTTTAAATGGTCAATAGGGACCTCATGAAGAGTTTTCAACATGAATTTATGCCAATGTGGAGGTTAAGGCAATCAATTGGGTGAAATTTAGGGACTTAGCCAATTTGGGGCTAAATTTGAGGAGGTTAAGGCAATCAATTGGGTGAAATTTAGAGTTTTCAACATGAATTGAATGCCAATTTGGAGGTTAAGGCAATCAATTGGGTGAAATTTGTGGAATTATCAATTTGGGGCTAAATTTGGAAATTTTGGATTTAGGCCAAAATCAAATGGATTTGAGGCTTCTCCAATGAAAATTGATGGTTGATTTTGATGTATAGGAATTTTATAAAGATTTTTCAATATTAATTGAGGCCAATTGACAAGGCTATGGGTTCAATTTGGTGAGATTAAGTCATATGGTCAAAATTAGGGTTTTGACCCAAATCAGAATTGGGTTCAAATCATGGACCAATTGAGCTTGAATTTAGTTTAGTTTGGTCATATCAAAAGTGAATTTGAGTTTAGGATTGGAATCGGGGTCAATTGAGACCCAATTGATGGACATTTGAGTTGGATTTGGTGAAATTTGGGTCTTTAAAGGGCAATTTGGGGATTTTGGTTATAGATGGTCAAATTGGCCAAATTTGGTTATGTGGTAGTTTAGAGAAATGAAATTGGGATTATTTAGAATTTAGTGAGATNCATGGACCAATTGAGCTTGGATTTGGTTTAATTTGATCATATAAAAAGTGAATTTGAGTTTAGGATTGGAATAGGGGTCAATTGAGACCCAATTGATGGACATTTGAGTTGGATTTGGTGAAATTTGGGTCTTTAAAGGGCAATTTGGGGATTTTGGTTATAGATGGTCAAATTGGCCAAATTTGGTTATGTGGTAGTTTAGAGAAATGAAATTGGGATTATTTAGAATTTAGTGAGATTTTTTGGTAATTTTTGGAATTTTTTGGATTTTGAGCCTAAGAGGGGTATTTTGGTAATTTGGTAGTGTTTTAGGGGTAAAAGGCCAAGATGAGTATTTTGGTAGAGTTGATGTACCAATCATCACCAATAAGCCATGGACCAATGGAAACCCCATTTTGGGTCCTCTACACAGTGGTCTTAGCTAAACCATAGCCCTAGGGCTAGTAGGTTTAGGGGACCTTCTACATGAGTATCCCAAAAGATCAAGGGATCTAGTCTAGAAATTTGAGTTCATGGTTGTGAGTGATTGTGAGTGTAGATGAGGGTAGATGAGTGTAGATGAGTGTAGTGAGTGTAAGGAGGCCTTAGCTCCAGGCCAACACCCAAGGTCAATCCTAAGGTCCAGCAATCCTAAGGGTGACTCATCCTGAGTTTCCCCCACAGTGACCCCACCTACTAAGTGTTTAGACGTTAGGACCAATATGTGGAACTTCAAGTTGAGTGGAGAAGGGTTTGGAATTTCTAGTGGTGAGGGTTCCATGTCTAGTTTTCTAGGAATAGTCAACAGGAAAAGTCCTATGGCTAGACCCTAGGCTACTAAAGAGAAAAAACTAAACCTCAACAAAAAATGAGGTCAACAATCTCTTCGGTCAACGCCAATGCGTGCGGTGTGCTTGCCCGACACACGACACCTATTGGGGGTCCATTTGTTGACCATATTTTTGGTTAAGGCCTGGCTTTTTCCTCTTTAGTAGCCTAAGGTCTAGACATAGGACTTTCCTGTTGACTATTCCTGAGGACTAGAAAACGAACCCTCACCATTAAAAATTCTAGACTCTTCTCTGCTCAACTTGAAGTTACACATGTTGGTCCTAACCTCTAGAACTTAGTAGGTTGGGTTAGTATGGAGGAGCTCAAAGAGAGTCCCCATAAGATGGTCAAGCCTTAGGACTAACCCTGGGTGGTTTGGTCTTGGATTAGGTAGCATGCACACACCTTCTCATTTACCCCAAACCTTAAGTCACCTTTAATTTGGTCTCTTGATTCCTTTTGAAAAGTTCATATGAATGAACCTATACCGCTAATATTTGGCTAAGATGGATATAACAAGCATATTGAGCATCCAANCTATTCCTGAGGACTAGAAAACGAACCCTCACCATTAAAAATTCTAGACTCTTCTCTGCTCAACTTGAAGTTCCACATGTTGGTCCTAACCTCTAGAACTTAGTAGGTTGGGTTAGTATGGAGGAGCTTAAAGAGAGTCCCCATAGGATGGTCAAGCCTTAGGACTAACCCTGGGTGGTCTGGTCTTGGATTAGGCTAGCATGCACACACCTTCTCATTTACCCCAAACCTTAAGTCACCTTTAATTTGGTCTCTTGATTCCTTTTGAAAAGCTCATATGAATGAACCTATACCCCTAATATTTGGCTAAGATGGATATAACAAGCATATTGAGCATCCAGAATGAATCCACATATGGCTCCTATTGATTTGGCATGACTTCATGACTTACTTGCCCATTCCAGTCCAAAATCACCAAAGTACCAAAATACCCCTACAACCCTAATTTTTGGCAAAAATCCCAAAATTTCTCAAAATACCCAAATTTGCCCAAAAATCATCTCAAACCACTCACCACTACCTAAATTGGCCAAAATTCACCTAAATCACCAAATTCCCATAATACCCCCAAAATTGCAAAAAAATACCAAAATGCCCTTCATGACTCAAAAATTTCAAAATTCAAAAAATTTCAAAAAATTCCAAAATAATACCAAATATTTCCAATTTCAATTTTTAACCACTGTGACCCAATTTGACCAATTTTACGCAATTTGACCAAAATCCCTAATTTTCACTCAAGGGCCCAATTTCCCTAAATTAGCCTCAATCTTGGCACAATTGACCTCAATCTTGCCCAATTTCAATTCCAAACCAAAATATAGTATCCTTAATCCAAATATAAACAAAATTCAAGCTCAATTTGACCCAATTGAAAGCCCAATTTTACTCAAATCAAAAGGGCCCAATTTTAACCATATGACTAAATCCACCGAATTGGCTTTAAAATTCAATTCAAATCACTTGAACTCACTTCCAAAATCTTCATGAAATGTTCCTATAACAAATTCAACATTCAATTAGCCCAAATTTACCCCAAATTTCAAAAGCCCAGGCCCACCACATCTAATTTCAAAACCCCAAATCAAAAGACCACATGTTAATTTATTTTCTCTTCATCATCCATTTAATCAAAAACATTCCCTAAGCTTTAAATTCATGATCAATTCATTCCATATTAGGCCTCATGATAAACACCATAAAATTCAAAATCCTTTCTCATGCAAAAGAGTCAAGCCAAAGGGAAGCCATGAGGGCCTTGCCACCTCATCAAGCTATTAATGGAAAGAGGGCAAGCCACTTTCAAATATCCTTAAAATCCTTTTTAACCCACTACATGAAACACCCAAACCTCATGCTTAAGGCAAATCACTTGAACAGAGACCTCACCATGATGATTAAGCTGAATCATCTGATTTCCCTCAGCATCCAAACCATCCTTCATGAACCCAGCCCGGAAACCATGACTTGACCCAATTTGACCCAAAATGACCCTTCCCCCATTCCTCTTTAATCCAAAACCCTTACACATGGCCAACCCTAACTGACTTCACCAAACCCAAGCCCTAAACTCCCTCAGTCAGATGGTGAGCTGAGCTTGGCCGACAGGTTACCTTGGCCTTCGAAAAATCCAAATCCAAAAGCTCCCCCTTGGTTAAAACCTAAAATTAAACATATCTAAGCTGCCTCATCCCAATTAGATTTNCCCAAGCCCTAAACTCCCTCAGTCAGATGGTGAGCTGAGCTTGGCCGACAGGTTACCTTGGCTTCCGAAAAATCCAAATTCAAAAGCTCCCCCTTGGTTAAAACCTAAAATTAAACATATCTAAGCTGCCTCATCCTAATTAGATTTTTGCACATTTCTTCCCTCCACATAAGCAACCAGAGCCGCCTAATGGCTGGCCCAATTACAGCCTCCAAGCCCCTCTATTTAAACTCACCATCCATGCCCAAGGGGGGAGAGCTTGAAATTCATTGAAGAGACTCTACCAAATTGATCCCAGAGATTCTTCAAAACCCACTAAGTTCAATACAACCATCCTAAAGCCCTCAAACCCACTGTCTGAGCTCAAATTTGGAGCTCAAAATCAAGCCCAAAATAGGGTATCCCTCTAGGCTCCACCAAATCTAAATTAATTGTACCCACACCATCCACTAAGTGAGAGAAGAATATCCCCCGTAGAAGCCCCATCACCAGACCACCCTAGGGTGGACTTTGATCGAACCCATAAATTGGCCTTGTTAGATTTCATATCTAGGCTTTTCACCACGACTTGAGGCTTCATCTAGAAGCACTTTGNAGAGAAGAATATCCCCCGTAGAAGCCCCATCACCAGACCACCCTAGGGTGGACTTTGATCGAACCCATAAATCGGCCTTGTTAGATTTCATATCTAGGCTTTTCACCACGACTTGAGGCTTCATCTAGAAGCTCTTTAGACTTAAGGCAAGCTTTTGGAAAGCACCCAATCGAGGCCACACCTCTTGGGCAAAAGGTATTAAAACCTAACCCTAAACCGAGCTTCATTTGATTCTCCATACTCATAGAATTGATTTAAGACTTGATTAACTGTATGGATATGCTCTCCTAGTCAAGACGAGTCGATAGGAACAAATCTCACTTAATTTGGTTGAGTATCGAGAGAGATATTAAGGTTTGAATGTGAACGGTTCTTGAGCTAGGGATTTGGGGACAATGACCCGTAGTCGTTGGATCACGTATTTATTAAACNAACAAATCTCACTTAATTTGGTTGAGTATCGAGAGAGATATTAAGGTTTGAATGTGAACGGTTCTTGAGCTAAGGATTTGGGGTCAATGACCCGTAGCCGTTGGATCACGTATTTATTAAATAGAGGGCTCTGATTGCACCGAACGAGAAGATCGAGCGATACAGTGGAGCCGCATGGTAGCTGACTCAGGTGGCGGCGTCAAATGGGAGCACGCCGCTTGGAATGTTCAGAGACGCTGAGGATTGGACGGCGCCGCGTCACTTAAGTAGGAAAATGGGAATTTTCTTATTTATTTAAATATCCAAGACTTTAAAAATGCATATCTTTCNTTTACAGAAAAATCACAAAAATAAAATAAAAATACCCTCTTGCTCAGTGAACATAGGAGAACAATGTGGAAATGGTTTCATGTTTGTTTGATGCATGTATTATTTTTAATTAATTAAATAGTATTTTTATTATTTAAATTGTCCTTTTTCCTAGACATTTTACCATTGCATGGGACCATGGGGATTTTGAAGTATCTATTGTTAGGTATCTCTCTTGATTTTTCTAAGGTCAGGGGACATCTTTAACCAGAGATATCTAATTTTCAAGTTAATGGTCCCTGTTTTGGTATAAAAATTATAATAATAAAAATACTTATAAAAAAATACAAAATTTATTTTGGTAAGTTCATGCTGGTCAGAGGACCTTAGAAAAAAATTAAAAACTGGTTTAACTCATTAAAAATAATACTAATTGTCACCAACCCTTAAAAAATGAAATAAAATTAATTTGGAGTAATTACAAATATAAATAATATAAAAATCATTCTCCACTGTAATTTAATGTTAGAGGAGCTCCCCATAAAAATTTCAAGTAAATTGGAGTTAATTTGATCATTCAAATGGATTAAACAAGTGAAATTGCATTTTTGGCATTAAAATAATTAAAATAGTACTTAAATAATTACCAAATTGGTTTTGGAGCTCCTTATGACAAGAGGAACCTAAGAAAAAAAAATGAATTAATTAAAATAATTTTCTTAATTTTTTAAGTCAAGATATTAATTTTAAAGGCTTAAAAATGAATTTTCTTGAACTTTTCAATAAAATAATTTCAATAATTAAAATAAAAATCACAAAAATATGAAATTTGTTTCTTTGGGTTTCTTGGACTTAGAGAGATTTAATAAAAATATAAAACTTAATTTTCTACTTAAAGAATCTTTTATATTTAATTAATGCTCAAAACAAACAAATAATTCTAATAATTAAATTAAACCTCTAAAATCACAAAAAATTGTCCAAGTGGTCCTCTAACATAGGTAAACTTCTACTAATTTTCTTAAGGATAGAAATTTTATTTTAGTTGAGTTATTAAATTTTCATTGAAAATCCCTATTTTTGCATTAAAAATAATTATAAAGTTAAATAAATTCAGAAAAA
>JXCR01147442.1:72375-86857 GCA_002079205.1 Phalaenopsis hybrid cultivar | reverse complement strand
TATATATATATATATATATATATATATATATATATATATATATATTAAATGTCCCTCCGAAGCTGGCGATGGGATTTCCATTCCGGCGACCGACAGCTTCCACAAGACGACCCCCCTAAATTTGTGCCAACAATTTCTCACTTGTTTTTGAATGAAATTACACTTTAAATAAATGTTGTTTTCATGATTATTTGGTAGGAATATCTATTAAATGCGAAACACAACTAAAATGGAGCGAAACAAAGCTGAAATGGAGCCAAACGAAGCAAAATGGTGGAGCTGCTGTAGAGTGGTGCCTGATGTGCCAAATTGGCGCCAAAAATGCCAGAGACAATATAAGACAGATTAAGGTGTTTCGGGATGAATTTTGAGCGAATTTTGAAGGTTCCAAATGATTTAAATGCCCCATGGAGTGATTCAATGCATCTAAAAACTTTGGAAGGCTCTTTAATGAAGGGATATGTCTCTTAAATCAATTGACATATCTTTTGAAATTTAAAAGGTTTGACTTTTTGAGAAAATTTTAAAAGGAAATTTGAATTCTTTTTTAAGGGAGGTAGCCTCTAATAAAAGAGAGGGAATTCTAGGGCAAAATTGTGTGTGTGTCTGTGTGTGGTGTGAGAGTGAGAGGAAGGCTTTGGAGAAGAGAGGATTTTCTTCTAGGGTTGTAAGAGGAGAGGGAAGGTGAGAGATTTCTTCTTCATTACATTTCTAGGAGAAAATTGAGTGTGATTGTAAAGAGAGAAAGTGCTTAAAGCGAACTTTTAGGGATTTGCTTGGGAATGAGTATGAGATAAGTTGTGTTCTTTTCTTTCTTTGTTTTGTAAACTTGCTTTTATATATGAAATTAATGTTTTGTCATATCATTCTCATGAATTCATAGCAGTCTTCTTTATCCTTCTCCCTACAATGAGATTTGGTTTTGTGAAAAATTGATTTTATTTTATATAGTTTTAAATGTCAATAATTTGTGATGATTCAAACTCTAATCTTCATTTGNTCATAGCAGTCTTCTTTATCCTTCTCCCTACAATGAGATTTGGTTTTGTGAAGAATTGATTTTATTTTATATAGTTTTAACTGTCAATAATTTGTGATGATTCAAACTCTAATTTTCATTTTCTTTTCGATTTGGCCAATTGAAATGTTAAAATGTTTTGAGAAACATATGATCCGAAAGCGCTATGATTTCTATAATATGGTGAGAGTCACATTCGATTCCATGGGAGAGGATGTCATCCATGGGGTTGAGTGCAAATAAATAGAGATATATACTTTGTTGAATATAGAATTGGAAATTTTAAGGAGATAGATTAAATTTCTCAATTTGGTCATGTTCATTGGAAAATAATGCGAGATTTTTAGCCCTCAAGTGAGGGAGTAGTGAGAGCTCTAGAATTGCAGCCAGTATGCTCCCAACCTAACCATGGAATAGTCAATATTCTTTATGCACTTGGAAGAGAGTAAAGAATATGATTGCTACTATTTGACATAACATTTTTTTTTATATTTTTAAATGATTTTAATTACTTCCTTCACTAACCACGTACTCATTCTAAAGTGGAATGATGTTTTTTTTTAAATTAAACTTTTTGTCACAAAACTTTATTTAGTTTTAGTAAATTTAACTTTAAAATTTAGAAATTAGTTTAGTAAACTTAGTTCTTTTAATTATATTTCTGTTAGCATTCATTAAACCCATTTTAACTTGTCTCTCTTACTTTAATTTTATAGTTTGAATATTGTGATTTATGTTATTATCATAAGAATTTTAATCTTCCAAACTAAAACTTGATAGTAGTAGACTAGAATTAGCCTAAGAAATTTTTTATGCGCTTCTCTGTGGGCTCGACACTAGGGTTTTTAAAGAAAGCCCTATATGACAAATGAGCATTTGAATCACACAATTTATTAAAATATTAAATTAATTCCAAAATTCTTTTAACATGGGCTAAAATACTCCTCTTTTTTTAAAATTTGAGTATTTCAACCTAAGTTAAAATAATTTGTAAGCTTATGAAGTTTGTTATTAAATGGAGGATTATTTTTACATTTTTCTGAAAAAAAATTCTTAGAGCAAATTTAAGCACCGCGCTTTCAGGAATCACATCAGAGAGGAGCTTAGCTCCCAATTCACAGTGCCAGCTTCCCCCACTAGGAGCCACGTGTCTCTAATTTCCGAGCTTTGACTTAACCTTCCGTTTCCCCCTCCGTCCCATTTTCCTCCCTCGCCTCCACGCCCCTAGAAACACCTTTCCGTTTCAACTTCTAAAAGTCAATCAATTACCATAATGTCAACCCCATAAAGCTAATTTCAGAGCATTCATGTTTTAAATGGAATCCTTCCTTTCCCCCTACCCTCTTACCTCCCACTTGTATCTGAAAGTCAACTCTCCCCTCTTCTTCTTTGCAACTTTCCCCCATCTCCACTTCTTTGATCTCCTTCTTCCTCGATTTCCCGTCCTCCTACTTTCTCTCCTCCATGGGCAACGGCTTGGCAAAGCTGACCCACTGCTTCACCCCCTCCGCCCCCCCTCCTTCTTCATCTTCGTCGGAGCCTCACGACGAAGGCCTCGGACACTCCTTCTGCTACGTCCGCACCGACCTTTCCGTCTTACCTTCGTCCTCCGACGATCTCACCACCTTCCACTCCATCTCCGGCGCTGCTGTGAGCGCCAACACTGCCACCGCCCTCTCCACCGATCTCTCCTCCATAACGACCCAATCGTCTTCAGCCTCCGCTTCCTCAGCCTTTGAAAGCTCCACCTCGTTCTTCTCCATCCCCCTTCAGCCCATCCCCCGCTTCTCCGGGCCACTCTCCGACCGCGGCTTCCTCTCCGGCCCAATCGAGCGCTCTTTCCTTTCCGGTCCCATCGACAAACCCACCCGCAATACTCGCATCCGCTCTCGCCACGCCGCCTCTTCCCTCCTCCGTCGTCTATCCCGAGCCATCGGTGCCGCCACCCGCGTCTCCGCTGTTGCCCCAAAAGACTCTGATTCCGTTGAAACCACCAGCAGCCACGAAGAAGCCTCCGCCGCGCCCGGAATCGATTGGGCCCAAGGTAAAGCCGGGGAGGACCGCGTTCACGTCGTCGTCTCACGCGGTTGGGTCTTCGTCGGCATCTACGACGGCTTCAACGGTCCTGACGCCACCGACTACCTCCTCTCCAATCTCTACCCCGCCATCCAGCGCGAGCTCAACGGCTTGCTTTGCGAAGAAAGCCGCGAGTTTTCCGGTGATTGCTTCCAAAATAGTAAAAAAGGGAACTTTTTGGAAGGAGAGCACGCCCAAATCCTTAGGTCTCTTTCTCGTGCTCTGAGGAAAACAGAGGAGGCGTATTTAGAAGTCGCCGACAAGATGATGGAGGAGAATCCCGAGCTTGCGTTGATGGGTTCCTGCTTGCTGGTAATGTTAATGAGAGGTAAAGATGTGTACTTGATGAACGTTGGAGATAGCCGAGCGGTTTTAGCGAGGACTAGCTCTGAAGAACATGAAAGCTTCAATAACGATTCTGTAAATGATTATGGTGAAAGGATGGTTGATCTGCGTATTTTGTCTGCTCTACAACTTACCTTGGATCATAGCACTTGTGTAGAACAGGTTATGATTAATTCATCCCTTTCCATTTTTTCTTTTCTAAAGTTCTTACTTCTCTGGAAATCATGTGATAATCTCAATGATATTGATTTTATTATTTGTGATTCAGGAAGTTCGCAGAATAAAGAAAGAACATCCAGATGATGCTTCAGCTATTACTAATGATCGTGTGAAGGGTTATCTGAAAGTTACAAGAGCCTTCGGAGCCGGATTTCTGAAACAGGTAAGATTAGGTTTGTTGCAGCATTAATCATTCTTGAAGAATCTGCTTACACTTATCTGCTGTGATTGCCTGTTCATATGTTTTAACATCATTATTATACCATGGTTGATTCCCTGTAGCTTACTATAAAGAAACTTAAAGCACCCAGTTTTTCCTTGGTTGCTTGAGGCTAACAATTAGATCTACAGTTTGATTTCAATTGCTTATCCCTGAAGTAAAGGATCTAGATTTGGCTTCATGTTGAAGAAGGAATAAGGATTTTCCTTGGTTTGAGTTGATAAAGGATTAAACAATTTGGTGGAGTGACTTGCAATAAACTGTTAATTAGAGAATGTTTTGACGACAAGGAAGGTTGAGCAACTTGCCGGGCAACTTTTGCCTTACGAATTTTCTTTGATGATAATGTTCTAACTCCATGTTGATTAATAGTGTTAAAATGCACATTAGAGTGGAATAATCTTATAAATTTCCTCTTATACTTGCAAAGTTTCAAGGAAGGTTTATATACATACCACAATTCTTATGTATTTACATATCTAAGGCCTAAACTTCAATTTTCAAACTCGCCTATGCGTTAAAGTGGGTATTTCACTTTTTAAAAGTAAAATGGTGGTATTTGTTTATGTAATATGAAAGATTTGGGTGGTATAAGTGTACAAAATAATTTTTTATTTTTTTGAAATAGAATTAGCTTTGAAATGAAATGGGTCCTTCAACTTATTTCCAATTTTGGTTTTTGTCAGCCTAAATGGAACGATGCCCTCCTCAAAATGTTCAGAATAGACTATATTGGGACTTCTCCATACATAACATGCAATCCATCCCTATATCATTATAAGCTCAGCTCAGGAGACAGATTCTTAATATTATCCTCTGATGGTCTCTACCAGTACTTAACCAACGATGAGGCAGTGACACAAGTAGAGCTTTTCATTTCAACAACGCCTGAAGGTGATCCTGCACAGCATCTCGTGGAAGAAGTCCTCTTTCGTGCTGCAAAGAAAGCAGGTAAATTAGTTTATTATTGAATTATTAAGAAGTATTGGAGAAGAGAAGAAGGTTATATGTGTAAAAATTTTTTTGATGCAGGGATGGACTTTCATGAGTTGCTTGAGATACCTCAGGGAGATCGGAGGCGGTATCATGATGATGTTTCAGTGATTGTGATCTCCTTGGAGGGAAAAATATGGAGATCTTTTGTGTAAATAGGGGGTATATTGGTAAGAGAACAATTGTAGAGTTTTACAGACGATCTTTGGCTGTTGTTCATTCTTTTTAGTGATCGGGGAAAGATAAAATTTACTTATTTTGTAAAGGTGCAAATTAAATTATTCGATTCAATTATTATTGTTAAAATGCAATGTAATTTGTCACTCTAAACGAATGTATAATTCTATTATTTTTCAGTGCATGATTATTGCTGATGCTGTCACTGAATGATCACTTTGCAAATTTGTAAGAATACTTTTATACAAAACTACAATAATAGTAGGAGATTAGTCGTCTTGATGCTGTGGGGTGAGGAAGAGAAGAAACTTCGGGAGCTGTTGGAGGCAACTAGAAGCAGCAGTTGGAATGAAAGTGTAAACTGTTGAAGATAGATATTTAGCTTTGAACTTTAATGGAGAAATTTTCAGAATTGGATTTAAATGTTACAAGTGTAATAAGTAAGTTTTTGCTATTATTTATTAAGTAGTTGAAGATTGGGTAAACTATTTGAATTCAAATAAAAAATGAATGCGATGGGAGTAGTTGGATTTTGAGTTAATATAAATCGATATGAATTCAACTTCAAATTCAATGCGATGTGCCATTGGACTTATTGGATGCCACAAGGGCGAGAGCATGGCGCGCTAATTTTGTGCATATGAAAATGAAAATATCTACTAGTATTTTATCAAATCTTTATCTATTTATTTCTATACCATTTTAATATATAGAAGGGTTTTTTACATTGTATATATCAAAGCGGTCAGCACAAATCTCAAACGGCCAGCTGATTGATGCTTTGTACAATCCAGCAACCAATCTCGCCGTAATCAGGAATTGATCGGCACATTACGGTGAGAGATTCGAATGACAAACCACATTTGCAGTCCGCACCGATCAAAGCATTGGTTGGAATCCTTGATCGCGTCCAATCGGTCAACCCACTTTTATCACAACGGAGGAGATTGCCACTCGACCAAGCTCCATGGCTGAACAACACAGGGCACGACCACCACTCAATTCGTCACCTTAGTGGGTCAAATTCAAATGTGTCGGCCAACTAATTACCATCATATTAGAATTTAAATTATAATACAAATATGATATGAAGTCCATACGATTAATTTGAACATCAATTGTATTAAAAGCGATTTCCATGATTGCCCTCTCCTTTATGTAATTATAGAAAACATGTCTCTATAAATATGAAACAAAAATACAAATAAAAGGGGGCTCCACTTTCTTCTATAGTGAATTCTGGACTTATTCTACTCTCTCTTTCTCTTTCTTCCTTTGCCTAGTTCCAACTATCAAGACGTGTTCACAAAGGACAGTTTATGATTCAACATACATATATGGGACACCAAAATTTATAGATTACAAATAGAAAATCCAAAACATTAATATTAGGGAAAAGGAACACCAATCTCATTTATCTCATTCGACCACTGTTTCACTCCTTATTCACCTTTTCCAATCTGTGCTTGGGAAAGAATTCTTCCACTCAATTTTAGAGCTCATTGCGAAGGCAACGAATGAAAACCTCCAAAAGCACATCATTCTCCTCCGCTCCGGTACGTGATCACGACGTATGAAGACCTCTAAAACTATCAGTTTTCTCCTTCCACTTTGCTCGAGCTAGTTCGGAAGGCAACAACGTGATTGCTATTTACATAGACTTCAAAAACTGTCATCTTTCTCCTCCTTATGCTTTGCTTCACTCCAAACTGAAAGCATCGAGAAAGATAACCTTTGTATTTCTTCTGTCTCTTCCAAATCACGATTTAATTTAGGTAAAAATAAAGAAAAACGGGATGTAATATTAGCTCGGTTTTTATGCTCTTCTACAAAATTTTGTTCAAACTCTGCTCAAAACATGTTATCAAATAACCCATTATAATTTTTCTTCTCTTCAAATAATATTTGATTTTGCTTAACCCATGTTTTTTAATCACGCTTGACATTTCCTTATAACAAGCTGATCCGATCCGCAATTACACTGTAATTTTTCTTTCAAAAGATGGCAAAAAACTTGATCCAATTTATATTTAGCGGCTAGTGTGCAAAATTAAAATGTTATAATATTTAAAAAATAGTTTACACGCTAGAGGTACTGATACATCAAAAATAATATGCAATTTTATGTATACATTTTATGATTAAATTTGGCGATATTGCACTTTAAAGAATGATATTTTGATGTTTTGTTGCAGGTATATTGATTTTAGGCATTTGAAGCTAGAAAATAGCAAAAATGAGCAAAAACGAGGAAATTTAGAGTCAAAACGGAGCATTTCAGCATCCTGGCACCAGAACTGGCTCCAGAGGCACTAGAATTGGCTCTAGAGATGCCACTTTCTAGAGAGCTGGTGCTAGAGGCGCCAAAAACTAGCGCCAGAGATGCCAAAAACTAGTGTCAGAGATGCCAAAAACTAGCGCCAGAGGAGCTATTTTATACAGAAGCGGTGCCAAAGGAGCAAAAATTAGCACCGGAGGCGTCGGAATCCAGAGAACAACACAAACTTCAGTAGGCTAGTGCCTGAGACGAATTAAAACAACTGGTTATTAACTATTTTTGAGCGGTTCTAGAAGGCTCCATTCTATTCGAATGCCCCATGGAGTGATTCAATGCATTAAGTCACTTTGGAAAGACTCTTGAATGAAGAGATATGTCTCTTGGATGAAGGAACATGTTTATTGGTGTGAAGAGGTGTGCCTTTTGGGGAAAAAGAGGAGAATTTTGAATTTTTTTGAAAAGGAAGGCTGACCCTAATTAAAAAAGGAGAGTCTAGAGAGTCTAAGAAGAAGGGGGGGGTGAGGTGAGAGGTTTGAAGAGGAGAAGTCAAGGGTGGCATGAGAGAGAGTTTTGGAGGAAGAGTTGGGGTTTTCTTCTAGAGTTGTAAGAGTAGAGGGAAGGTGAGAGATTTCTTCTTCATTACATTTCTAAGAGAGAATTGAGTGTGATTTTAAAAAGAGAAAGTGCTTAAAAGGAACTTCAAGGGATTTGCTTGAGAAGGAGTGTTAGATAAGTTGTGTTCTTTCCTTTATTTGTTTTGTAAACTTTTTTTTTATATATAAAAATCTATGTTTTGTCGTATCCTTTTCATAAATTCTGAGTAGTATTATTTATCCTTCTCCCTCCAATGAGATATAGTTTTGTGAAAAATTAATTTTGTCATGAAAGGTTTTAAATGTTAATAAATTGTGATGATTCAAACTCTGATCTTCATTTACTTTTTGATCTAGTCAATTGAAATGTTAAAATTTATTGAGAAACATAAAATCTGAAAGAGCTATGCTTTTTACAACAAGGTAAGAGTCACATTCAATTTTATGAGTGAGAATGTAGTTCATGGAGTTGAGTACAAATAAATAGACAAATATACTTTGATTGACGCAGAATTGGAGATTTTAAGGTGACATATTAAAATCCCAATTTGGTCCAGTTGCTTGGAAACTAAAGCGAGATTGTCAACCATCATGGGAGGGAGAGTGAGAGACCTGGAGTGGCAGCCAATATTCTCTCAACCTAACCTGAGATTTAGGGACCAAACTCTAGATTAATCAATGTTCTTTATACACTCTTAGAGGGTAAAGAATAGGATTGCTCCTATTAGGCACAATACGATGAAATATGTATTTTAAATGATTTTAATTACATCATAAACCATAAACTCATTATAAGGGGAAATGATGCTTTCATAAATTTGAGCTCTTCATTACAAAAAATAATTTAGTTTAGTAAATTTTACTTTTGAAGCTTAGCAAATATTTTAGTTAACTTAGTTCTTTTAACTGCATTTCATTTAATGTACATTAAATTTACATTAAGTTTGTTTTTCTTGCTTAATTTTTATAGTTTGGATATTTTGTTTGACATTATAACCATAAGAATGTCCAACTCTATGTGGGATTGATACTTAGGACACCATTAGAGTACTTTATTACTTGAGCGATATGTATACTTGTGTTATTATTACAGTTCAATAGCTTAAAGATTTTAAAAGATAAATCAATTTAAATTGAATTTATTTTTAATGAGATTGAACTGCATATTTATTGTTTGTGTTGTCATGTGTGTATTGTAGTATTGAAAGATATTTACAACGCATCACAAAAACCGCACACCAAGTTTTTGATGCTGTTGTTGGGGAGTAACAGTAAATTGCTTTATAATTAAGAATACTTTATTTGAACTGAAAAATTTATTGTAGTTTAGTTAAATATTTTTATATATTAGTGTGTTTGCTTATTTTAATTGCTTATTGTGTTTATGTATCCGTAGTTTAAGATTTGAAGGTTTAGTACCTTACGATTCGGAGTTAGAAAGAACAATTAGGAAAATTCAAAAACAACATAATAAGTTAGAAAATTTGAACAAAATGGCTACAAGCTTGAATAATCCTGGGATTGAAAATAAACATCATTAGAGAACTTTAAGAGATTATGTTAATTCTACAGCTGATGAAATTCATATGAGTATACAAAACTCTATTGTAGCTACTGATTCTTTTGAGCTTAAATCTTTTATTATCCAAATGATAGAAAATAATTAGTTTGGGGGAACATTGACTAAAGATCCTAACTTAGAACTTGCTAGTTTTCTAGAAATTTGTGCTACATTTAAATATGTCGGAGTATCAGATGATGTCGTTAGACCTAATTTTTTTTCTTTTTAATTAAGGGATAAAACTAAGATGTGGTTAAACTCGTTAGCACTTGGATCTATCAGAACATGGGGAGACATATCAAACAAATTTTTATCTAAATATTTCCCACCATCGAAAACCTACTAAACTTTGAAATGATATTACATCTTTTTGTCATTTTCAAGGAGAATATATTTATGATGCTTGGGAAAGATTTAATGATGTAATAAAGAGCAAATTAAGGCTACTTAACCGAGAAGTGAAAAAGAATTGGAAACAAAAGTTCAAAAAGAAATTGAAGTTGATGTTGAGAAAGAAGGGGTGGAAAATGCAACATCTAGTGAAGATTTTCATCTTGAGTAAGATTATCCTATTAAGCCAATTAAAATTACTATAGAAAGAGCACCACCTCCATTTCCCCAGAGATTGAAGCAGTACAACAGAGATAGCTAATTTACAAAATTCTTGGAAATATTGAGGAAATTGACATTAAACATTCCATTTGTAAAAACCCTAGAAAAAATGCCAAGCTATGTGAAGTTTATGAAGGATATACTTAATAAAAAAAGGAAGTTTACAGATAATGAAACTGTTGTACTTAGTGAAGAGTGTAGCACCATAATTCAGAAAAAGCTTTCTAAAAACTTAAAGATTCTGGAAGTTTTACTATTCCTTGTGCTTTTGGCGAAATATTCTTAAAAAAGCTTTATGTGATTTGTGAGCTAGTATTAATATTATACCTTTATTGATTTTCAGAAGGTTGGGTTTAGAAGAAATTTCACCTATTACTGTAACTCTTCAGTTAGATGATCGTTCAATTATCTATCCTAAAGGAGTTATAAAAGATGTTTTGATGAAAATTGATAAATTTAACTTTCCTGTGGATTTTATTGTATTGGATATGGAGAAAGATAAACAAATTCTTATCATTTTTGGATTAATATTTCTTGCCATTGGAAGAGTTTTGACAGATGTGCAGAAATGACAATTGACAATAAGAGTCAGTGATCAAGAAGTTACATTTAATATTACAAAGTCAATGAGATACCCAACAAAAGGAAGAGAGGATGAATGCTTTAGAATGGTTATTAATGACTATTTAAGTAATGAATACTTGACAAATATATTTGAAAAGAAAATTGCATTAGATCCTGTAGATAATAACAAAATTTTGATTTCTTCATTTGTAAAACCTTTTGAACTAGAAATGAAATCACTTTCTAAACATTTACAATATGCATTTTTAGGAGATTTATCTACATTACCTATTATTGTATCCTTAGAATTAACTGAAGCATAAGAACGAAAGTTGTTGGAAACCTTAAGAAGATTTAAGAAAGTTTTTAGATGGAAGATAAGTGATATTAAAGGAATCAGTCTATCAATTTGTATGCATATAATTTTATTGGAAGAACATCATGAACCAAAAGATGATCCTCAAAGAAGATTAAACCCGATGACGAAACAAGTTGTTAAAAAAGAGATTTCAAAATGGTTATATGCAGGAATAATATATCCTATTTCAGATAGTGCTTGGGTGAGTCAAACTCGCTGCGTTCCTAAAAAAGGCGTGTGACTGTTGTAACAAATGAGAATAATGAATTAATATAAACAAGATAAGTGACTAGTTGGAGAATCTACATTGATTATAGAAAATTAAAATCAACCACTAAGAAAGATCACTTTCCTTTACCCTTTTTGGACCAGATGTTGGATAGGAAAATTGGACACATATATTTTTTCTTTGTAGATGGATACATCGACTGTCATCAAATACCAATTGCTCAAAAGGATCAAGAAAAGACAATATTTACTAGTCCTTATGGTACTTTTTCTTTTTGACGGATGCCCTTTGGTTTATGTAATGCACCTGCAACATTTTAAAGATACAGTTTCAGTGATTAATGCCCTTTGTTTATTGCAGTTGCCAATTGCCCTTTGGTTGCTTTTTATACATATTCCAAATGCCCTTTGGTTTGTCAATTTTCAGTGATTCAATTGAAAAAATGATAGAAGTCTTTATGGATGATTTTTGTGTATTTGGAACTTCATTTGGAATATGTATAAATCATTTAGTGAAAGTTCTAGAACGACGTGAAAAGATGAATTTAGTATTGAACTAGGAAAATAGTCAATTTATAGTTGCAGTAGGAATTGTACTTGGGAATAAAATTTCTGAAAATGACATGGAAGTAGATCAGACAAAAATTCAAGTTATAGCTAACCTACCTCCACCTAATACTGTAAGAGGAGTTAGAAGTTTTTCAGGACATGTTGGTTTTTACAACCGGTATATTAAAGATTTTTCAAATATTATAAAGCTTTTATGCCAACTTTTGGAAAAATATACAAAATTTGATTTTAATCAAGATTGCATTACAAAAATTAATCACTATTATTATTATTTCACCTGATTGAGAGAGACCATTTAATCCAATGTGTGATGCAAGTGATTGTGCAAATGGAGCTATTTTAGGGCAAAGATATGAAAATTTTTTAAAGTTATATATTACGTTAGTAAAACTCTCAATGATGCTCAAATTTATTATATCACTACTGAAAAAGAGTTATTATCCATTGTCTATGCTTTTAATAAGTTTAGGTCATATCAGATTGGAGCTAAATGTGTTGTGGATACAGACCATTATGCTATAAAATATTTGATGCAAAAGAAAGATGCAAAACCAATATTAATTAGATGGGTACTTTTGAAGCAAGAATTTGATTGTTGGTAGTAGATAGGAAAGGGTCTGATAATCAAATAGCTGATCATTTATCTAGGCTAGAACAGGAAGAAACATTTGATCTTAAAATAGAAATTAATGAAATATTTCTTGATGAAAAACTTTATACTGTTAAAGAATGGGAAATACCGTGGTATGCTGATATTATGAACTACATTATTAATGGCATTTTACCTTATAGATTAACAAAACAATAAGAAGAAAATTTATGCATGATATAAAATTTTACTTTTGGGATGACCCATATTTGTGCAAATAATGCAAAGATTTAGTTATGCTGAGATGTGTGCCTTTTATAGAAATTGAAGAAATCATTGAAAAATGTCCTGATTCTGAATGTGGGGGTAATTTTAGGATTGATCGAACAATTCATAAAATTTTACAATCTAAATTTTTTTGGTCTACTCTATTTAGAGATGTTAATATCTATATAAAAGCATGTGATTGATGTTAGCAAGTAGACAATATTTCAAAAAGAAATAAAATGCCTCTAAATTTTACTTTAGAAGTTGAAATTTTTTATGCTTAGGATTGGATTTTTTGGGACCATTTATACCTTCATTCGGAAACATATATATAGTCACAGTTGTAAAAGTCTACCCCTATGGATTTGTTAATATTGAAGATCTAAAAACTGGAAAGATATTTAAAGTGAATGGACACACACTGAAACAATATTTTGATGATCAAAGACCAAATTTTAAAGAGACTGTAATGTTGGGTCACTTAGAGTAAAGACAAGGAATGTCGGGATGATGACATTAAACCAAAAACTTTTTAGGAGGCAACCCATTTTTATCTGTATTCATGTTGCATATGTGCTTTTATAAGTAGTATTTTATATACATCTATATTTATGTTTTCTTTATGAGTTCCATGAACTTGAGAGACCAACATAGAGAGAAAATATGTTAAAACAACTTTACCCACCAAATTATATGGAAGATATGAGAGTTATTTGGATTTAAAATAAAATGGTGTATAAATCTGAATTGGCGCCATAGGTGCCCGATTTGGCCCCTGAGATACCATTTTACAGAGAGCTAACGCTAGAATTCAGCACTAGAAACGCAGCATTTACCAGAACAAATTTAAATGTTTCTAAAGGTGGTTTTGGGCAGTTTTTGGCGGGTTTTCTTCCTAGTAACTCTCAAAAACTAAAATTTGAAGTTATTTAAGAAAGGAAAACGAAAAAGTAACTCACCATTTTCAAATACTATGGTTTCCAACTCTAAAGAAACCTAAAGACTTGGAGTTTTCAACAGGAGGAAGTTCATTAGTTTCGATGCTCAGAAGTTATATGATTGAGTTCTTGTGTACAATAGATTAATCAAAAGTGAGGATTCTTGAATCAAAGATTCAACACACCGAATACTGAAGTGAAGGAGATTATTGAAGAGAGACACTGGGAAGTGCTTTGCTATACCACTACTCCTGTAGTAGTTCCTGTGGTGAAAGTGTTTTATGATAATCTCATGGAATTAACTAAGGAGTCATCTATGTTCGAGAGGTGGGTGTCATTTACTCCTTCGAGAATAAATGACATGTTTAGGATTAAAAGCGTCCCTATTTGTCACTATGCAAATTTCATCCCTACACAAGACAACATGAACGAACTCTGTCGATTCCTTACTGATGAAGATGCAAATTGAGAGATAAGAGATAATGTACATGTAAGTTTTTCTTCATCATTATTGAATCCTGCATCGAAGGAATGTCATTTCTTTAGTGCATCAAAGCTACTTCCAACCATGAAATCTTGTAAAGTGACTAAGGAAAGTGCTATTTTAAATATTTTATTCAAATTGGAAGACCTATTGATGTGGGTTCTTTAATTGTAAAATCTATTTTGGGTTTGATTATCAATGGATCAACTTACGGTCTGGGACATCCATCTACCATATTCCTGCTATGAAGCTAGTGTTGACCTCACATTTGGTTGAGGTCTAGAAACTTCTTTAGTATTCTAGGTCTAGCCATAGGACTTTCCTATTGACTAGTCTTAGAAAACTAGAAAAGGTACCCCCACCATTAGAAATTCAAAACTCTTCTCTTTACT
>JXCR01147442.1:7845-67665 GCA_002079205.1 Phalaenopsis hybrid cultivar | reverse complement strand
TTTACTCCAATCCTCACCATATTTGCTTAATTTTGTCCGAAAGTTCATTTCTTGTACCATAAACCAAAAATATGAAAAATACCTTCCTTTAAAGTGTAATATTATTAAAAATCATTAAAATTTAGCATAAAATATATATGAAAAAGTATGTAATTTTTAGGCGTATCAAAATATCCCAAACTTAAATATTTCTTGTCTTCAAGTAACCCTTTTACTACATAAAAATATGACTTAGGATAAAGATTAACTTATAAAATTCTATACTTTAGTTTCATATATAAAACATTAAAATTATAGAAAAAATTTTAATAACATAGTTTCAAATTCTAAGTCTAAGAGTAAATCTCTATTTATTTTAACAAGAATTGTAAATTGCAATGTCAATGATACTTACAATATCCATATGAAAAAGAACTTCATGAAAACATTACTAGTAAAGGTGCTAATAGTTAAATACAAGTTTAGAAAATGTAATAAAGCCTCTTTCTTAAGTTGATTCAAGTGAAGCCAATTTTTTATTATGCATCTTTACTAGTAATTAATAATTTTGAACTTCATTATCCTCTTCTTAATGTTAAAACATTTTACCTTTATACACTTTATAAATTCATATTAGTTTTGATGATTTTCATAGAGTCTCATTCTTTTCTTCTTACATGAAACTCTAAGATTATTAATACTTTAAAAATACAATTTCCTTTACTTTAAATAGAAAAATATAATCTTATCCTTTCATACAAAATATCTTTAACTTTAGAATTGACCTTTGTTATTAAAAAAATTTACCTAAATTTACCATAATATTTACAAACATTAATATTGTAATTAAAATTAAACATTAATATCCAAGGTCATGTTAGATTAATTTTAAAAATATAGTTAATTGAGGAAAAAGAAAATTTAGTTTACTTCATTTTTTAAAAAAAATCTTCTTCCCCCAGACTTAAATTTTTTTAATATTTTACTCTTAATTCCATAAAATGTAGCAGGAAGAAAAAGTAAAAGTTGAATCTACTAACTACTACAAAATCCTATCAAATTCATATATGTGCATAATTAGGATAGAATGACTACAGGAGAAAGTGAATCTAGCCTAAAACATGTTTGCAATAATATTAAACTATAATGAAGTTTACTAACTTTAAAATTTATTTTTCTTCCTACCCCTAAAATTGATTTTAAACATGTACAACATTTAATACAGAAAATATAAGCAGAAAGAAAAATAGTTCAAAAATTTTGTCTATCACAAACATTTACAAGTATTCATTAGGACAAAACAATATGCAATAGAAAGTAAGTCTAAACTAAAACATGGTTAATAAAATGGAAAGAAAGATCTAATAAGCAGAATATGTATTAGCTTAGGAATATATATATTTATGTGTTCTCCAAATTTTTATATTATTGTAACACAAACACAAACACAAACATACATGATAAATGAGGTCAATTCTTCCTCTACCTCATTGCATCTCACTAACTTTATTANAACTATGAAAATTATGGGGTCAGTTTGACTTCATCTTTTTCAAAACTAAAATTTTTAACGTCCTTCCAAAGCTGGTAACAGGATTTCAATTCTGATGACCGACAGCTTCTTACGGGCAAACCCCACACGAAAATTAGTGCCGACAGCTAGTTACAAGTGCCTTATGAAAGTTGGGAAAAAGTGCTTCACCCTTGGAAGCCTATGTACCCAGAGATTTGTTGCAAATGCATAGGAAATGGGGTGGAAAACAATATGAATATTCTTATGGATCAATCATCTCAAAATTCATTGCCTATTCAACCATGCTTTCTTATAGTTTGCATGATATTTTGCAAAGAATTAAGAAGTTGGAGAAAGAGGTGCAAAATATTATGAATTTAATTAGAAACATTTCTGATATATTTGATCATTTAGATTGGAGGATGAACGAACAATTTGAACATGTCAGGTGCATTGAAGAAGGTAAGGTGCGAATGTTTATGAAAAATGCTTGGATTGAAACAGATTCAACAGACGAATTTCCTCATTGGCCTTTTTACAACTTGTATGTTCACAACTAATCCATAGGAAACATTCAAGAAGATGAAAGTGAAGAAGATGTTTGAACTCATTTTAATACAAAATTTGTAATTATGATTGCATATATGTGTTATGTGTTTGCGTTGAATTTCATTTACTTTTGTTGCAAGACTTTATATATTACTTTTATTGCAGAACTTTATATATGTTATTTGTTGAATGTTTGATATTTGGTCTTCAGCATTTGTTTATAAAGTGTGATTTAGATGCTGAATTGGATGTATGGGCTTGAAAATGTTCATTTTTAATTGTGGATTTTATATATAAATGTGAGTTTTGTGTTGTTTCTAAAAATATGTTGTTAGAAGATTATTTAATTATGAATATAATGTTTAATTAAGTTAATTAGAGGTTAACGTGGTGTGGCATGCATCATATTTCAAAATAAAATTGAAATCTGAATTTTTTTGGTGTTGACGCCACAAGCGCTAGTTTCCCAAAAATGCCCAGATTTACTTAAAACCGTGAAAATCCACTGTTAAACCCATTTTTTACCGCTTGAGTAGTCTCCTACCTCTAGACTAAGGTCAAAACTCAAACTAGAGCTTGCCAATTAGTGGATTTGAAGAGATTTGAAGGCAAAAAAGTCTTAGATTTTATCTTCCCATTGTAAGAGCTTCACTTTAACTTAGAAACTTTTTATTTTCACCATGGATATTTCCTACATTATGAAAATCTGAAAATTTTAATTTTCATTGAAGAAATTTATAGAGAACCCATGGTGAAAAGTTTCTTACCAAATATTTCTACTTTCGGAGTTTGATTTATGATATTGTGACTTTATTTGGATTTTATGTGCATTTATTTAGAAATTCTTATGGCTCTAAGAGTGAAGAACGGAAAGCCTTCAGGAAATTTTGATGTGAGGCGATCCGTATATTTGATGGCTCAATACAATTACAATATTATAATGGGAATGAGAATATTGATTCAGGAGCGTGCATTTTCAAATTCATGAGGAGAGATTGAAAGGTTGATAATTGCTCGGAAATGAGAAACCTTTTGCTACTTCACCTCAGTTTATGCCAATTTTTGGGTGACTACGAACGAGCACATTTATGTTGGAGGTAAAAATGTTTAATTTACTCGTGAGAATCAATGCACTTTATAGGCTGAGAAATGAATTTCTTTGTGAGTAGTTTGCATTCATGATTTCTGATTCAACACTTGATGAAGAATTGCCTATCTCACTGATGAAATGGGAGAATGGAAGATTAAGAATAGTCATAAAGTCAATTTCTCCAGTGTCATGTTAAATGTGCAATCTAAAGAATAAAATTATTTCATTTCTACAAATTTACTTCCAACTAGTCACTTTAGTGAAGTAACCAAGGAGAGATCAATACTAAATTTTTGCATCCAATAAATGAAAGCTGTTGATATTGGTGCTCTTTTTGTGCAAAATGCTCAGAGCATTGCTAGAACTGGGACAACTAGTGGTTTGGGTTATCCTGCCCTGATTTTCATTTTATGTGAATAATCACGAGTAAAATTTGATAAGAATGAAGAAATTTTGCAACCACTTAAGCCAATTAGAAAACCCACAGTCCATAAATTTGAATAATTTGTTGGATTTGGAAGGGAAGTAGTGATAGACCCTCAAACTCAGCTGAAGGATGATGCACCCTTGGTGTGTGTTATTCTTCTGCGTGTTTTATGTCAATTTAAATCCCCAGTAACAGTGTCAAAAACTTGAGCCGTCCTGAAATTACGTAGTCATTTAGCTTTAAAAAATATAGCTAAAACTTGACCCAATTTATATTTAACGATTAAAATCAAAATGTTATAAAATATCTAAAATAGCTCGCACACTAGTGGTTTTACGCAAGTGCAAGTATTACTCCAAGTAATATTGGGCTTTCATTAGAAATCAAAGTATCGATCCCACAAAGAAGTGCAGTAGGAAATCCCTTAGGCTAATTCTAGTCTACTACTATAAGTTCTTAGTTTGAAAGATAGAAATTCTTATAATAATAACATAAATCCCAATATTTAAATTATTAAAATTAAAGTAAGAAGGACAAGTTAAAATGGGTTTAATGAATGCTAAAATAAATGTAACTAAAAGAACTAAGTTTACTAAATTAATTTCTAAACTTCAACTTTAAATTTATTAAGAATAAACAAAGTTTTGTGACGAAGAGTTCAAATTTAAGAAAGCATTCTTTCCCTTTACAGTATGTACATGGTTAGTGAAGTAATTAAAATCATTCAAAAATATATATAAAAATTATTTTGTGTCAATTAGGAGAAATCATATTCTTTACCCTCTTTCAAGTGCATAATGAACATTAACTAATCCAGAGTTTGGTCCCTAATTCAGTGGTTCGACTTAGAGGATATCGGCTGCCACTCTAGAGCTCCCACTACTCCCTCACGTAAAGGCTAACAATCTTGCATTAGTTTCCAATCAACTGGGCCAAATTGGGGATTTTAATCTGTCACTTAAAAATTTCTAATTCTACATTCGATAAAGTATATTTCCCATTTTATTTGCACCCAACTCCATGGATGAAATACTCTCCCATGAAATCAAATATGATTCTCCCCATTTTGTAGAAATTATAGCACTTTCAGAACATATGTTCCTTAACACATTTTAACATTTAAATTGGCCAAATTGAAAAGTAAATGAAGATCACAGTTCAAATAATAAAAAGTTATTTCCTTTTAAAACCATATAAAACAAAATCAATTCTTCACAAAACCATGTCTTAAAGTAGGGAGAAAGATAAAGAAGACTACTCAGAATTCATGAGAAGGATACGACAAAACACAGTTTTCATTAATAAAAACAAGTTTACAAAATAAAAGAAATAAAAGACACAACTTAACTCATAATCCTTCCCAAGAAAATCCCTAGAAGTTCTCTTCAAGCCTTTCACTCCTTACAAGCACTCTCAATTCTCTCCTAAAAATGTAATGAAGAAGAAATATGTCACCCTCCCTCTCCTTTTACAATCCATGAAGAATCATCCAAGCCCTTAACTCTTACTCTTTCTCTCTTGCCTTCTTCTTCTCCACGCCACACACACACACACACCCTCGCGCGTGCGCCCAGTCACACACGAAAACTCCTCTTCAGGCCCTAGACTTCCCTCTCTTTTATAAAAGGCTGCCACCCTCAAAAAAGAATTCAAAATTGCACCGAAAATTCTATCCAAAAGTCAACTCTTTTGAATTCAAAAAACATGTCCATTGATCCAAGAGACATATCCCTTCATAAAAGAACCTTTCAAAGTGTCTAGATGCATTGAATCACTCCAAGGGGTGTTTAGAACAAGTGTCCCTTCAAAAATTTGCCCAAAATTCATCCCAAACTACCTTAATCCAGTATAATTCATCTCTGGCACATTATGCACCAGTTCTTTGGATTTTGGTGCATCATGAGCCAGTTTGGCGTATCATGAGCCGCTTGCGATAGCTCAACTATTTTGCTCTGTTTGGCTTTGTTTAAGCTCCGTTTCACCCCGTTTCAATTACGTTTCACTCCTAACAGATATACCTACAAAATAAGCATGAGAATAACCTTTCTTTAAAGTGTAATTTCATTCAAAATTATTTGAGACATGTAAATTAGATTACGCATAGAAAGACATCAAAATGAGTCGAGTCAGAATTTTTTTCTTGCTCGTTTTTACTTCAATCTTCACCATATTTGCTTAATTTTGTCCGAAAGTTCATTTCTTGTACCAGAAACCCAAAATATGCAAAATACCTTCCTTTAAAGTGTAATATTATTAAAAATCATTAAAATTGAGCATAAAATATATATGAAAAAGTATGTAATTTTTAGGCATATCAAAATACCCCAAACTTAAATATTACTTGTCTTCAAGTAACCCTTTTACTACATAAAAATATGACTTAGGATAAAGATTAACTTATAAAATTCTATACTTTAGTTTCAGATATAAAACATTAAAATTATAGAAAAAAAATTAATAACATAGATTCAAATTCTAAGTCTAAGAGTACTTAGTAATCTAATCTAAGATTTCTGAATCTCCATTCATTTCTAGAACAATTGTAAATTTCCATGTCAATGATACCTAGAATATCCATATGAAAAAGAACTTCATGAAAACATTACTAGTAAAGGTGCTAAAATTTAAATACAAGTTTAGAAAATGTAATAAAGCCTCTTTCTTAACTTGATTCAACTGAAGCCAATTTTTTATTATGCATCCCCTCAAGCTTCTCCTAACATTTTGTTTTCTTTTCTTCTTCTTCTTTTTTTCTTTTAGGATCTTTTCAATTCTTTCTTTTCTTTTCTTTTCAAGTGAGGATTACTATATCTAGATAACCCTTAATAATTTTGAACTTCACAATCCTCTTCTTAATGTTAAAACATTTTACCTTTATTCACTTTAGAAATTCATATTAGTTTTGATGATTTTCATAAAGTCTCATTCTTTCCTTCTTACATGAAACTCTAAGATTCTTAATACTTTAAAAATACAATTTCCTTTACTTTAAATAGAAAAAATAATCTTATCCTTTCATACAAAATATCTTTAACTTTAGAATTGACCTTCGTTATTAAAAAAATATTACCTAAATTTACCATAATATTTACAAACATTAATATTGTAATTAACATTAAACTCTAATATCCAAGGTCATGTTAGATTAATTTTAAAAATGTAGTTAGTTGAGGAAAAAGAAAATTTAGTTTACTTCATTTAAAAAAAAAAAAAACTTCCTCCCCCCAGACTTGAATTTTTTTTAATATTTTACCCTTAATTCCATAAAATGTAGCAGGGAGAAAAAGTAAAAGTTGAATCTACTAACTACTACAAAGTCGTACCAAATTCATATATGTGCATAATCAAGATAGAATGACTACAGGAGAAAGTGAATCTAGCCTAAAACATGCTTACAATAATATTAAACTAAAATGAAGTATACTAACTTTAAAATTTATTTTTCTTCCTACCCCTAAAATTGATTTTAAACATTTATAACATTCAATACAGAAAATATAAGCAGGAAGAAAAATAGTTCAATTATTCTGTCTATCACAAACATTTACAAGTATTCATTAGGACAAAAAAATGTGCAATAGAAAGTAAGTCTAAACTAAAAAATGGTTAATAAAATGGAAAGAAAGATCTAATAAGCAGAATATGTATTAGCTTAGGAATATATATATTTATGTGTTCTCCAAATTTTTATATTATTTTAGCACAAACACAAACATACATGATAAATGAGGTCAATTCTTCCTCTACCTCATTGCATCTCACTAACTTACTTACAATTTCTAATGGAATCAGTACACATATGTATTGGGTACTTATAAATGATTTTATAGATTATAATCTCAAAGATAAGATTATCCCTGAAATATCAGTTCTAGAGCACCAACCCCAGACATCAACATATCCCAATAAATAAGCACCTCTTGCAGTTATAAGGATAATGTAAATTCATGCACATGTTACTCATCAAATAAGTTAGCTAATCATATTAAATAAAAATAAAATAAGCAAAAAGAAATAACCAAATTTAGATGGAATTGTCACTATTAAAATTAATGATGTCTCTTGTAAGACTTAAGTCCGAGTGAGACATGAGTCATAGTGGACACGTCAATCTAACTACTTCAAGAGAATATATAATTCTAGCCATAATAAAAAGTTAAGGAATCACCTCCCTCATGAAACACAAAAATCTAATCAAACTACAAACAATCCAAACATCTACCAATCATCAATCAATTTGATCAATCCATAGTAAAGCAAACACAAGACAACACTAACAATCATAACTCTCAAGCACACTTAATCAATCCACGCTGATAATTATGGGTTGGCTCCCATAAAAAAAATTGTTTAACATCATCTGCCCAAAAAATGATTCCACCTGGATCAAAATTCCATTTAAGTAATCCTTGATCAATCACCTAGTCTTCTTCAGATCCGAGGATTCCTATAAAGTCCTCAAATTTAAATCTTTCTTTCAGTTTTTCCTTTCAGATTGATCCATATCCTTGTTCCTCATATTTTGTTTCTAGATTCAATATTCTTCCAGTAATTTTCTCAATTTTTGACATTAATATCATCCTTGAAATTTACAAGAAATAGATCTTTATAAGGTACTTCATGATATCCCAAATTTTTTATCGGATTCCCACTAAATTATTCAAATTATGGATCAAATTTTTTTAGGTTACTCTTTTGTTTAGGATTGTCTTTCAATTCTTCCCCTTGGTACTGAGTAAATAGTAGAGGTGGTCTTTCTATATTTATCTTAATTAAGGAAATACGTTTTTCTAATTCCTTAGGAATTTTTTTCATTGGACTTTCACTCTCCTTATCCTCATTTCTCAACTCAAAGTTCTTTTAAAACATATCCTCGAATTCTTTTCTAAATATTAGTTCGATAATTTTAGATTGCTCATCATTCATCTCCTTAGGGTTTATCTCAGGGTCACAAGGTAAAATCTCTGGGGGGTAACTGTTAATTACATTAATAATCTACCCCACTTGGTTTTCTATATTTTCTATTGTGACCTCTTAATTTTCTAGCACACACTTCATTTGAATTACAACCTCTTCAAACATTAACTCCTTCTCCTCATCCTGTGGGTGGGAGTTAAATTGAGGAGCATTATTAATTGAGTTAATAATTTGCCCCATTTGGTTTTCCATTTTCCTTATTCGGGTCCCTTGACACTCTAGCTCTCTCTCCATTTTAATAACAACCTCTTCTATTAAATCATTCTCTTCATTCTGGAGGTTGAAGTTAAATACATAANCAATCTCCTTATCCTCATTTCTCAACTCAAAGTTCTTTTAAAACATATCCTTGAATTCTCTTCTAAATATTAGTTCGGTAATTTTAAGTTGCTCATCATTCATCTCCTTAGGGTTTATCTCAGGGTCACTAAGTAAAATCTTTGGGTGGTAACTGTTAATTACATTAATAATCTGCCCCACTTGGTTTTCTATATTTTTTATTGTGACTTCTTAATTTTCTAGCTTACACTTCATTTGAATCACAACCTCTTCTAACATTAACTCCTTCTCCTCATCCTGTGGGTTGGAGTTAAATTGAGGAGGATTATTAATTGAGTTAATAATTTGCCCCATTTGGTTTTCCATTTTCCTTATTGCGGTCCATTGACACTCCAACTCTCTCTCCATTTTAGTAACAACCTCTTCTAATAAATCCTTCTCTTCATTCTGGAGGTTGAAGTTAAATTCATGGGAAAAGAAAGTTCATTATTACAATAAACATGATTATTCCAACTAAATGTCCAATTAAATTGATTATCTCCCCAACATTTATCTTCTCCTCTAAAATTATTATTCTTGTTAAAATTCAAATGATTTTCCCAACCGGGATTGTAATATTCAGAATAAGAATTATGTATCTCATGATCGTATCTTTCTATTTATTGATCCAACTTCCTCTCAATATCTACAAGCTAGGAAATTAAAATTGTAAGCACATCTTCTTGAAAATTTGCCACTCTCCTGGGGTTTACTCTTTCAAAGCTACTAGCAGTATAATCCAAATCTGAATATTCATTATATAGTTGATTTTCTATTTCTACATTAAATTCATGGAGTTTTTTCAAATCTCTCCCAAAAGTTCTCTCCAAAATTGACCTATAAAATTCAAGGTCTGCAGCTCCTAAACTACGCATACAAATCTAAAGACTTAACTAATAGGACCAATATCAAAAATATTTTTGGTATTTTGGATTTTCTTTAAAATAAACACACAATAATTAAACACATTGTATAATAATACTATAAATTCCAAATCTAAGTCTTACAGGTTTAACTAAAATTCTCCTAAAGTCCTTACTGAAATTTCCCCAACAATGGCACCAAAAACTTGATGTGCCCCTGGTGTGTGTTGTTTTTATGCATGTTTTATGTCAATTTAAATCCTCAATAACAATGTAAAATTGAAAGTAAAAGAAGATCTGAGTTCAAATCATCATAAATTATTGGCATTTAAAACTGTATAAAATAAAATCAATTCTACACAAAACATATCTTAAAGTAGCGAGAAGAATAAAGAAGACTGCTCAGAGTTCATGAGAAGGATACGACAAAACATGGATTTCATTAATAAAAACAGGTTTACGAAATAAAAGAAATAAAAGACAACTTATCTCACAATCCTTCCCAAGCAAATCCCTAGAAGTTCTCCTTAAGGCTTTCTTTCCTTACAAGCACTCTCAATTCTCTCCTAGAAATGTAATGAAGAAGAAATTTGTCACCTTCCCTCTCCTCTTGCAATCCTTGAAGAAACTATCCAAGCCCTTAACTTTCTCTTTTTCTCTCTTGCCTTTTTTTTCTCCATGTTGTACACACACACTCACACACGCCCACTCACACCCAAAAACTCCTCTTCAATCCCTAGACTTCCCTCTCTTTTATAAAAGGCTGCCTCCCTCAAAAAAGAATTCAAAATTCCCTCCAAAATTCTATCCAAAAGTCAACTCTTTTTAATTTAAAAGACATGTCCATTGATCCAAGAGAAATATCTTTTCATAAAAGAACCTTCCAAAGTGTATAGATGCATTGAATCACTCCAAGGAGTGTTTATAACAAGTTTCCCTTTGAAAATTCACCCAAACTTCATCCCAAACTGCCTTAAATAGCAAAAAATGTCTTTGGCGCATCATGCACCAGTTCTCTAGATGTTGGTGCATCATGCACAACTCTGCAGCAGCTCTACTATTTTGTTCTGTTTGACTCAGTTTCAGTTTAGTTGCGTTTCTCTCCTAACAGATATACCTACATAATAAGCATGAAAACAACCTTTCTTTGAATTTTAATTTAATTCAAAAATATTTTAGTGATGTAAATTAGATAGAGCATAGAAAGACATATCAAAATGTGTCAAGTCAGAATTTTCTTTCTTGCTCGTTTTTACTCCATATTGCACCATTTTTGCTTCATTTTCTCCAAAAGTTCATTTCTGGTACATGAATCCAAAAATATGGAAAATACCTTCCTTTAAAGTGTAATATCATTAAAAATCATTAAAATTGAGCATAAAATATATATGAAAAAGTTGGTAATTTTTAGGCGTATCACAGGGCAATCTTCTTCCAGTTCTATTTCACTTAAAAATATTTTGGAGGAGCTAATGATTCAATAATCAGATATTATAGTAATGTAGAGTGGAATAGGTTGTTTAGAATCGAGAAATACTCAAAATGATGATTATAAGCAAAGAAGAGTTCAACATGACCTTCCGTATCAAGAGGCAACGGTTAAATTTATCAGGGGTGATCATACTATAAAGCTTCCTACATTCCCCAGCTTCACGCCTTATGTGCAAGAAAATGAAGAAGAAGAGGAAGAAGAAGAAGAAGAGGAAGAAGATTAGGAGGAAAATGATGAATGAAATTTGTTAGGTTTTATTTTTTTTCATTTGTTGTTGTTTGTTTGTTTTGTTTTATTGTTGGTATGATTTGGACTACTTATGCATTTTGTTTGTGGAACTATTGAACTTGTTTGTTTATGTAGCTGTAAACTATAGATTTTTATTTCAGATTATTAGTTGCTTTAATTTACTCTTTATGCTTTTAATTTCCCTTTTCTTAGCAAGTACTTTGATATATTATGTTTCATTTAATTCTTTAAAGCTTATGTTTTTTAAATTAGTATCTGCAGTGTATCAAAGGAAAGTTTTATATTCAAAACCATCTACAGGTTAGTTTTTATTTCCATGCATTTACTATTTTCTTTCACCTGAGAATTATAAAAATCTAAGTTTGGGGGAAATTTTATTTTTAAAAGAAGTAAAATAAATTTTATTTATCCTCAATTAACTATATTTTTAAAATTAATTTAACATGATCTTGGAAATCAGATTTTAACTTTAGTTTTTTTTTTTTTGTAAATATTGTAGTAAATTTTAGTAAAAATCTTTAATTCTAATGATCAATTCTAGAGTTAAGATATTTAGTATGAAAGGATAAGACTAAGTTTTTCTATTTAAAGTAAAGGAAGTTATAATTTTGAAGTATTAAGAATCTTAAAGTTTCATATAAGAAGAAAAGAACAAGACTTTATGAAAAATTTTCAAATTTAATATGAATTTATAAAGTGAAGAAAAGTAAGAAGTTTTAAATTCAAGAAGGGGATCGTGAAGTTCAAAATTTTTAAAGGCTATCCAGACATAGTAATTCTCACATGAAAAAAAAGAAAAAAAATTATTGGAAATGATTCTAAAGAAAAAAAAAGGAAAAAAAAGAAAAGAAAAAGAAAATAAAAAGGAAAATAAAAATACGTGTGGAGAAGCTTGAGGAGATGCCTAATAAAAAAATGGCTTCACTTGAATCAACTTGAGCAAAAAATTTTGATTACATTTTCTAAACTTGTATCTGAGTATTAGCATCCTTGATAATAATGTTTTCATGAAATTCTTTTTCATATGGACAGTCTAAGTATCTTTGATATGACAAATTACAATTCTTCTAGAAATGAATAGAGATTCAAAAATCATAGACTTGATTACTAGGAGTTCTTATACTTTTAGTTTTAACCTGAGTTATTAAAAGTTTTTCTTAAGTTATATTATTATATTTATTAAATCAAATTATAGAAGTTTATAAATTAATCCCTGCCATAAGCCATCTTTTTATGTAGTAAAAAAGTCACTTGAGGACAAGTAACATTTAAGTTTGGGGAATTTTAATACACAAAAAATGTACAATTTTATGTATATATTTTATGATTAAATTTGGTGATTTTGCACTTTAAAGAAGGGTATTTTAATATTTTATAGTAGGTATTTATTTTAGGCATTTGGAGCAAAAAAGAGCAGAAAGAAGCAAAATAGAGGAAATTTGGTGTCAAAACGGAGCATTTCAGCATCCTGGTGCCAGAGGCGCCATAAGTGGAACTAGAGACATCATTTTTTAGAGAGCTGGTGCCAGAGACACCAGAAACTAGCACCATAGGTGCCAATTTATAGAAAAGTGGCGCTATAGGTGCAAGAATCTAGAAAATAGCGTGGACTTTGGTAGGCTGACGCGATAGGCACCAGAACTAGCGCAAGAGGCGCCAGAGATGAATTGACATGGAGTAATGTTGTTATTGACAATTTTTTAGTGATTCTAGAAGGCTCAAATCTATTCAAGCACCCCATGGAGTGATTCAATGCATCTTGACACTTTGGAAAGTCTCTTGAATGAAGATATATGTATCTTGGAAGAAGTGACTTGTCTCTTGGTGTGAAGAGATGTGCCTTCTGCAGAAAAAGGAGGAAATTTTGATATCTTTTGAAAAGGAAGATTGACCCTAAGTACAAGAGGAGAGTCTAGAGAGTCTAGGAAGAAGAGGGTGAGAGGTTTGAAGAGGAGAAGCAAGGGTGGTGTGAGAAAGAGTCTTGAAGGAAGAGTTAAGGTTTTCTTCTATAGTTGTAACAGGAGAGGGAAGTTGAGAGATTTATTCTTCATTACATTTCTGAGAGAGAATTAAGTGTGATTGTAAAGAGAGAAAGTTTCTAAAGGTAACTTCAAGGGATTTGCTTGAGAATAAGTGTTATATAAGTTTTGTTCTTTCCTTTCTTTGTTTTGTAAGCTTGTTTTTATATATAAAATCTATTTTTTTGTCTTATTCTTCTCATGAATGTTGAGTAGTCTTCATTATCCTTTTCTCTACAATGAGATATAATTTTGTAAAGAATTAATTTTGTTACAAAAGGTTTTAAATGTCAATAAATTATGATTATTTGAACTCTGATCTTTATTTACTTTTTGATTTGGTCAATTGAAATGTTAAAATTTATTGAGAAACATAAGATCCAAAAGGGCTATGCTTTATATAATAAGGTAAGAGTCACATTCAATTTCATAAGTGAGAATAGGGGTTGAGTTAAAATAAATAGAGAAATATACATTGATGGGTGCAGAATTGAAGATTTTATGGTGATAAATTAAAATCCCCATATTGGTCCAGCTGCTTGGAAACTAAAGTGAGATTGTCAGCCGTCAAGGGAGAGAGAAGTGAGAGCTCTGGAGTGGCAACCATTATCCTCTCAACTTAGCAATGAATTTAGGGACCAATCTTTGTATTAATTAATGATCTTTATTTACTCTCACAGGGTAAAGAATAGGATTTCTTCTATTTGACACAATATAATTTTATATGTATTTTAATTATTTTAATTACTTAAAAATCCGTAAAGTCATTATAAAGGTGGAGGATGCTTTCTTAAATTTAAATTCTGCATTGCAAAACTTTGTTTAGTCTAGTAAGTTTTACCTTTGAAGCTCAACAAATAGTTTAGTTAACTTAGTTTCTTTTATTGCATTTCATTTAGCGTACATTAAATTTACTTTAGATTTATTTTGCTTACTGAAGTTTTATAGTTTGAAAATTGTGTTTGATGTTATGACCATAGGAGTTTCCAACTCCCCGTGGGATCGATACTTAGGACTCCATTAAAGCCCTTTATTACTTAAGCAATACGTATACTTGCGTTATTATTACGGTTTAGCAGCTTAAAGATTTTAAAAGATTAAACTATTTAAACTGAATTTATTTTTATTGAGATTGAACTACATATTTATTGTTTGTTATGTCGTGTCTGTATTGTAGTATTGAAAGATATTTACAACGCATCACAAAATCCGTGCACCAAGTACTATATAAGTGTGTGTATCATTTCAAGTAATTCATGTTTTCCTTAAAAAGCCCAGTATCGATCCCATAGAGAAGTGAGGTAAGAAATCCCTTAGGCTGATTCTAGTCTACTACTATCAAGTCTTATTTTGGAAGGTTGATTAAGATGATGTTTTATCTAGCAAACATTCCTAAATGAAAATATTAAATGTAAGGATAAAAACTATTCCTAAATGTAAACATTAATTCTAAAGATAGCTTATCTGGATAAATTGGTTTGGTGAATTATGAGATGTAAAAACTACCATTCTTAAGTGTGACGACATAAAAAAAGGTGAAGGAATGAAATTAATATAGTAGTGACAAATAGGAGCATACATATTCTCTACCTTTTCCAAGTGTAAAGAACATTAGCTAATCTAAAGTTGGTGTCAGCAAGTATTGTAGTGCTGGGTAGGTTCTAGCCTCTCACCTTTAGATTAATTGACGCGCCCTCTCTAAGACCTACTAGTGACCCTTAGCTACAACTGTATACCAAATTGATTAAAGAATCTAGCATGTGACCCTAAAAATATCAATTCTACGCCCTTCAAATATTATCTCCCTATCTATTTTCACTCTCCCTTGGATGATCGCCATTGCTCTTTCCAAAGTGAAATATGGCTCTACTCAGTTACGACTTACACTACTCCAGGGTCTTAATGCAATTATATCAGATTTTATCATTACATCAAGAAAGAATTGAAATGTAAATGAAGTTCAAATGAATACTATCACATTAATAATAAAAAAATTCTAACATGCATTCCAAAATTTTTTTCCAAATCATTGCAATGGAAAAGTAAATGAAGATAATGACATAAGCATTAAAAGAATTGATAGAATTATGTAATAAACTAAGTGCCAACAAAGAAGATATAGCTTCCTACCCTCTTCTAGGCATATAGGTACGCTTAGTATTCTACTAGTTTTATGCAAATACATGTCACCTAGAAGTCCCTAATAGAAACATATCTTGAATTAGATTTTCTTAAAAGTTGCATTGCCACCCAACCTATTTTGCAATAGCCAACTAGACAATGTAAGTGCACTCTAGTTGCAAGATCAATGCTCTACCGAGTCTTAGTTTCACTTACAACAAATTTTAACATAACCTATTTCCACTTAAGTTATGTTAATGAATCGAAGGAGATATTATACATCACATGAAACTAAAAATAATTCTATCATAGATTTTTTTTTTACACATGCCACTACTATATATTAAAAGAAAGAGTAAAAAGAACTACTTACAAAGGATGAATAAAACACAATAGAAAACTTCATTTAAAAAAAAATCACTAGAAAGTGTTTACAACAATTAAAAGATAATGAAGAGCACAATACTTAGCTTTTTTCTTTTGAAAGAAAGATGAAAAAAATCTCAACAACAAAGTCTCCTACTGATCCATGCACCGCTCATACTTCTTTACTCATATCTCTCAAAATCCATCACCAACCTCTCCAGAAAATGTAGAAATCTACATCTCCATAAACTCCTCTAGACTCTCTCTAAAATCCTTCTAAAACTCCTCCTAGTACTCTTATAATTTCCTCACATGAGAGGGGCCAACCCCCTATTTAAAGAGAAGCTAAACACCTCTTTGTTTCCAAAAGACACACCCTTTCACTCCAAGAGACACACCCTTTCGCTCCAAGAGACACATCTCTTCATTAAAAGCCTTTCAAAGTGTCTAGACTCATTTTAGATCATCTTGGATTGTGCAAGTTGCCTAGAAGCTTCCAGAACATCCTAGAACCACCAAACGCCGTCCAAAACCGCCCCTGAACATTTCTACCATTTTCTTGTCATTATTTGAGCCTAGGCACTAGTTTTGGGCCCCTAAGCACCCTCCACATATAGCTCCACCGTTTCGCCCCGTTTTGCTTCGTTTTGACTCTATTTCGCCCCATTTCAGCTCTGTTTCACTCCAAATTTTTATACCTACAAAATAGGCATGAAAATAAACTTTCTTTAAAATGTAATTTCATTAAAAAATTTGTGATAAATGCAAGGGAGATTAAATATAGAAAAACATATCGAAATGTACCATGTAAAAATTTTCTTCCTTGCTCATTTTTACTCTAAATTGCACATTTGTTTCTCCAATTTCGCCAAAAATCTATTTCTTATACCTGAAATAAAAAATAATACAAAATACCTTCCTTAAAAATGCAATATCATAAAAAATGTGCATAAAATGAACATTAAATGTATATTAAAAATAGGTAATTTTCATGTAAATTAATTCCTCCAAACTTAAACGTTATTTGTCCTCAAGTAACACTATAACTTTAAAAACCAAATTTGCTAAACTGTGGTAGTGGGTTTACTTTTTAAATAAGTAAAAGTTTATTTTAGAAATGTTTTATTTCAAGTTTGAAGAATTTCTAGTAAAGAAGGTGATATTTAAGGTATTAGAACATTTATTATTAAATTTAGGAATATTGTTTTTCTATTTTATTCATTTATAATTAAAATTTCTCCAAAATTTGAATTTTTAGAGAAATAAATTTTAGAATTTATGATATCTATATTTAAATTACTTTTTTACTAATAATTTCAGAAATTAAGAAGATGTTTGATCTTAAGTTTTCTTCATTAGAAAGATTCAAGTGAAACAAATTTTTAGTTAGGACGTTGTTAACCTCACTTTTGGTTGAGGTCTAGTTTCCTCCTTAGTAGTCTAGGTTCTAGCCATAAAATTTTCATGTTGACTATTCCGAGAGAACAAGAAAGGGAACCTCATCATTAGAATTTCTAAACTTTTTTGATCAACTTGAAGTTCCACAGATTGGTCCTGAGCTCTAGCACTTGGTAAATGGGATCAATATGGGGGAGCTCAAGGGGAGTCCCCAAAGGACTGCTTGTCTTTAGGTTCAACCCTATGGGTGTTGGTCTAGAGCTAGCTCACTCCCTTACACTCACTTTCACTCACATTCAGTCACAACCCTAAACCAAAACTTGTTGACTTTGATCCCTTGATCTTTTGGGAGACTCATGTTGATGGTCCCCTAGATCCATCAGCCTTAAGCTAGGGTCTAGCCAAGACCAGTACATGGAGGACCCAAATGGAGATTCTATTGTCCCATAGCTCAAATAGGGTGGTTGGCACCTCAATTTCACCAAAATACCAAACTTAGCCTTTTGCCCCCAAATCTACCAAATTTACCAAAACACCCCCAAACCCCAACTTTGACCAAAATTTCCAATTTCACCCAAAATATCCACATTTCTTCAAAAGTCATCTCAAACCATTTGAAACTATCCAAATTGCTCAAAACCTCCCGAAAATTTTAAAATTACCAAAATACCTTTAAATTTGCCAAAATTACAAAAATACCCTTGACGGCCCAAAACAAAATCATTTCAAATATCTCCAAAACAAATTTGGACCCTTTAATTAAACCAAATTTGATCAATTTGACCAACTTTGACCAAAAGTCCCAAATTTCCCTCAAAGTCCAAATTTCCCCAAATTCACCCTAAATGTCCACCAATTTGATCCCAATCTTCTCCAATTTTAAATCTAAATTCAAATTAATCATGATCAAACTTAATTAAAACCAAAACCAAGTCTAATTAACCCACATTAGAGTCTAATTTTAACCCAAATAAGAAAAGCCCTAATTTGGCCTAAAACCAAAATCCCACTCAATTGAACCCCAAAATCTTTCCGATTCCCCCAATTATGCAGCATAAACTCTTTGAAACATCTCCATAAACCAAATTGAACCTTCAATTAGACTTGGTCAAGCCCCAATTTTACTTAAAATGAACTTGGACCAAAACCCCCAATTTTACCCCATTTTTGCTATGTCTCCAAATGTCCCGAAATTGAATGATCAAAACCCATAATGGCACCCAATTAATATTGAGAACTCTTAATGACATTCCTCTAGACTATTTTAGACTTTTAATTTGGACTCAACCCAACTCTAGCCCAACCTAAAACTAAGTCTAGCCCAACATCCCCAAATTGATCAAATGTTCAAATTCCCACAAATTAACCATCCAAATCAATTAAAAATCACTACAAATCTTTTCCAAACTCTTTGTGACAATCATCTATATCATGTTGATCAATTAATCGGGCTCAATTTCATGGTTAGCCTAACCCAAACCCAACTTCAAGATAGGTCAACCCAAATTGAACCCATGCATCAAAACTGATTAAGTCATGCCCAAGTGACCAAATTAATGACACCACAACCACCAAATGGAGCCTAATGACCAAGCTAGACTCATCTAGCCCACCCTAGAAGAGCTATGGACCAATGGTCCCTTGATTTAAAGGATTTTTTCCATTTTTGACCTAAACTTGAAATATCTTCTCCATCATCACTTACCCTTGGTTGTTAATCATAATTAAGCACCCTCTGATCTCTTTGAGCTTAGAGGTGACTAGACCCTAGCCAGCCATCACTTCAGCTATCGAAAATAGCCAGTCCAAGGGAGCATTATTTGGCCAAAACCCAAAATTAAAGCTCCTTGACTTGGCTCGCTCCCATTGGTCACTAGAGCCTTTCTTACCTTTACCTTAGCATGCTTTAGCACCCAATTCCTAGCCCTGAGCTCCACCAGATAGCCATGGCTATAAATGGAGCTCTCCACGACCAAAGGAGAGAGTGCTTGAAACCTTGGGGAAACTCTCCCAAAATCTCACCAGAGCTTCTTCAAACCTGCTTAAGTGTAATTTCCCTAATCTCAGCCACCCATAAAAACTCTATAGAGCCATTTTATTCGCTGAAATTTGACCCAAAAACAAGATAGACTTCTCAACAACTCCATAGTGAACCAAACTCCAATTAACTGTGCACACACCATCCCTTGAGTGAGAGAAGCTAAATCCCCACAAAATCCTCATCACAGAAAGCCTCTAACCTAGCTCTCGACCAACACTTGAACTCAAGCTTGATTGAAATCATACCTAGACATTTCAAGAGGGCCTAGAACTTCATCTGGAGGTTTGTTGGATCTAATCAAAGTTTCCACAATCATTTGATTGAGGCCTCTCCTCTGAGACAAAGGTATTGAACCTCAACCCTAATCTGAGCCTATTTGGATTCTCCATACATATTTACTGTATTTCATACTATATAAGTCATATAAATATGCTCTTCATGAGTAGATGAATGTTTAGGAACAAACCCCATGCGATTTGCTTGAGTCTAGATGAAGATCTTAAGGTTTTAGTGTGAACGGTTCTCAGGTTAGCTCATATGGGGAGGATGAACGGATGACATCCGATCGTGCATTTTTTCAATGGACGGTCGTGATGAAGCAAATCCATATCTTTCTCTAAAAGAATCAAGAAAATATAATAAAAATACCCTCTTACTCAGAGAACAAAGGAGAATACTGTGGATTAAAAATAAAAATTATTTGTTAACTCTTTGATTTTTAATGAATTAAATACTCTCTGGAGTATTATAATTCATTATGACCAAGCATTGTTTGCCATGACTTGAAACATTTAGGGTTCATTCCTTATGATAGAGGGGATGTTCTCTGATTTTTTCAAGGTCAGAGGGCATCTCTATGCTTCTAACCTTAATTTTCAAGCTAGGATGGATATTTTGACTTATTTTAATTACATAAATAAAAACACAACTTAGAAAATTATGAGAATAATTTTAGTAAGTTTCTTATGGTGAGAGAAGCTTAAGAAAATGTCATGATGATTTAACTTCTCTTGTACATTTCTATAGTTAATTAAATGTATATATCTTGCTATAATTTATGTAAAGTAATGCTAATAAAAAATTGACAAAATCAATTTTACACTGTGTATGAAAATCATGTTCACCCACTATAAAAATTTTAAAAAATATTTGACTAAGTCTAAGCGCTAGAGTTGGTTTTCTAAAAAACCTTGTATGTTTTTACACAAATAATTTATTAGATTAATTAAATTTGGGAAAATTATGAAAAGTATTTTTTTGAGTTCCTTGTGATCATGGGCACTTTAAAAAATAAAATTTATTTTTGAGAAAATACTTTATTTTTGAGCTTTATTTTGAATTACATAAATTCAAAATAACTAAAAAATCCAAAAAGTACCAAAATATTTTAAAATGTGCTTAGTTGTTCCCTAATCTCTTAAAACTCATTAGGATTTTTTTCTTAATTTTTTTAAGTTAAAAATAAATTTTTAAATGCTTAAAATGAAATTTTCTTATNCCCTTGGGGTAGATACAGGATTTGAGGTTGGATGCCTTTTCATTTAAACTATGGAAAATATGAGGTCAGTTTCATTTCATATTTTTCTAAAACTATATATATATACGTAAATTAAAAAGTCCTTCCAAAGCGGGCAACAAGATTTCAATTCCGATGACCGACGGCTTCTTACGGGCAAACCCCACACCAAAAATAGTGCCGACAACTAGGTGTATATGTTCATTCATATGAGCTTTCTAAAAGGATGAATATAGCAAATCAAAGGAGTCTTAAGGTTTGGGGTATATGCGAAGGTGTGTGCATGCCAGCCTAATCCAAGACCAGACCACACAGGGTTAGTCCTAAGGCTTGACCATCCTATGGGGACTCTCTTTGAGCTCCTCCATACTGACCCTACCTACTAAGTGCTAGAGGTCAGGACCAACAAGTGGAACTTCAAGTTGAGCAGAGAAGAGTCTAGAATTTCTAATGGTGAGGGTTCCTTTTCTAGTCCTTTAGGAATTTTCAATAAAAAAGTTCTATGGCTAGGCTCTAGGATACTAATGAGGAAAAATATAAACCTTAACAAAAAATGAGGTCAACAAATGGTCCCCCAATAGGTGTGGGGTGTCGCGCAAGCACACCGCGTGTATTGGCATTGGCTAATGAGATCAACAAAACCAATAGAGATTTCTATGTCAACAGACCTAGAACGACGAGCAGAATTGGGTGAAAGTTATTTTCGTTGGGGAATTCAAAAGTGAATCCAATCAAAATGAGAACTCAGAACTCCCGGTGGGGATTTATAAGGTGGATTTTAAATTCTCGGGCTTCGAGTATATTGGATGATGAGAATTAGGTTTTAGGTGTTGATCCCAAAATGGGAATTAAAATTTGGGTGTCAATCCCAGAGGGAGAATCAAATGCCTTACTCCATTTAAGATGGTCTCATACCTGTCTCAAAATATGAGAATGGGATGCCTTACTCCATTTAAGGCAGTTTTAAATCCATCTCAAAGATATGAGTAAAACATCAGATGTCGTACTCCATTTAAGTTGGTCTTAAATTGATCTCAAATGATGAGAATATGATGTCTTACACCATTTAAGGTAGTCTTAAACCTATCTTGAAGGATGAGAACATGATGCCTTACTCCATTTATGGTGGTCTTAAACCTATCTCGAAGATAAGGGTAGAGAATCAGATGCCTTACTCCATTTATGGTGGTCTTAAAATGATCTCAAAGGATGAGAATAGGATGCCTTACTCCATTTAAGGTAGTCTTATACCTATCTTGAAGATATGGGTAGAGAATCAGATGCCTTACTTCATTTAAGGTGGTCTTAAACCAATCTCTAAAGATGACAATAGGATGACTTACTCCATTTAAGGTGTTCTTAAACCTATCTTGAAGATATGGGTTACATTAGGAAGGAAAGCTCACGGACTTACATCCCACCTAAGAGGTAACGAGAAAAGAATTATCGTCTCGGTACTACCCTTAAGAACAATATGAAAATAGTTTAGAGAATTTCTGGTGTTGATCTCATAGATATGTGTCTTGTGAAGATTGGTATAGGTGAAGAAAATTTGTGAAACTTTGTGAGATTTTGTGAGGAATATGAAATTCTGCAAGGATGTTAAGAAAACTAGTGTCGACCAGGATATTCGCGCTGTGCAAGCAAAGAGTAAGAAACCTCGGGCTTGCGATAAACAAACTCAAGAAATTTATCATCTTCTTTTCTTGTTGTCTTTATCAAATTTAATTATTAAAAATATGTGTTTTTAAAATTTAATTTTTGTCGTTTGGTTTTAAAAAAAAGTTAGTTTTAATATCAAGCTTTTGTTGTATCGTTCTTTCTTCATTATGATTTAGAACCAACGTGCAGTTCTGTGGCTCTTTATCAATTGCACAAAGAGGGAAATTTGACAATCAAGTTGAAATATTGAAAGAAATTTCATTAATCTACTTCAAATATGAGTTACAGACTAAGTACATGCTGAAGTATCAAAAGACAAAATGTTGAAAACATTTGAAACATCATATACTGAATACATATCATAAGGTGAACATATCTGATACTTGTCTCATCGTGTTTGTTGCATCAAAACATAGTACAAAAAGGTATCCACTGACTGTCCATCCTCTACAGGGTGAGCTTCTGTTCAAGCTGACCTACTAAGTTGCGCTCCAGAACAAGAACTCCCTTTACGTGTACTTAGAGGTGCAAACTTATCATAGCTCATAAGGTTGTAGTTCTTCCAATTCTGGGCCCAGTTGAAACCCCCATGGTAATTAGTTGTCTTGCATTCTTCTCAATGTTATAGATACTCTGGGATATCGCACTCCTAGGATGCAGTGTTTGGCCAAATCGGCCCCATTTTTTTTTAAGACCAGCACTTATCTCATTGGAAGTGGAATTTCAACAGATCCTCTGAATTTCTTAGGTCCAATGATGTCAATTTATCTTCCGAAGAGTATGTTTCTTATGCTCATGAAAGACACTATGCAAAAAGGTCTGACGAAGTCATGGTGATCAATATAGGGAGGAATGCAATCCCCCTTCTCATAAATGTTGATTATGCAGCTCTTCAGGATGTAATTGGGTGGTAATATACTCCATCAAACCAGCCACTTGACCATTCTTTTTATTCCATAAGGCATTGGATCCACCTCATTGTATTTTAATATTCTAGGGGGGTTCCCTTGCCTATCTTCAATAAAATTGTAACAACAACCGCATTGAATGGTTATTTTATCTTTTCCGCGAATTCATTTTCGTGGCTCTGAATAAGTTCTCCGCCTCAACTCACTAGCTCAACCACTGTCTCTCAAATCAAAGACACATTCTAAAATTCTTTTTTCATCACTTTATGAGAAGTCCCCAGTCTACACCGCCAAGCCTTCCAAAATTTTGACAATTTTACCTCAAACTTCTTCATAAAATTCAAACTCTCTTCTTTTGACTCTACACATTGTTTCAAATTCTGTTGTGGAAATCTATTCAAACTGCCGGGGCCGTGCCCTTGTCTCAACATCTCCAGAAACCCATTTTTGATCTGGTTCTGTAGGCAATGGGATGTACAACTCAACATCTAGATGTGCTGCCTTCTAGCCTCTCACACTAGCGGTTGTAAACTCTTGAAAAGAACTATAGCAATCCAAATGTAGAATGCTGCATCTTAAAAATTCAATGAATACTCCACCGGTAGATGCTCCCACAGAATTCTCAACATTATTACATAACAGGCAACCCTTATAAGATTCTTGAGGTGTTTCCGTCTGTATCGACTCTATTGTCGTCCTAACTCATCCTCGGTACCAGGTAGGCTAGAACAGATCTCCCTCATGCATGGCTCACAAATCTTCCCCTCCTCAATCGAAGTAAGTAGACATGCTGCTTCTTTCTGTCATCTTCTTTCTTCTCGTAGGAAGGCCCTATGTTTGTGTCGGTTGGTATTGCGATGATGAGTCCTTCCGTGCAGTGCATCCGACACTCTCTCTTCTTTGGCACCTACTAAATCTTCTGTCAGAGAAGTTATCAAGGACTGTAGGCAACTGGTTCCTTCGATTGGATATTGTTATTTAGTGATTACTTTCTTAGTCTTCCTTGAGGAGTCTTCTCTGATACCCATCTTTAGTAGAGATGGTAATCCTTCCTTTTCCCGGTGACCAACGATGTTCATCAGGGGATTCTCAAATTCTACATTGACTTGACTGAATTTTAAGTCCAAGTATATAATACCACCATGAGCAGCCCTTTCCTCATTCAATGTTAGATTGGGGCCATCTCAAAAAGAGAAAATTAGCTTGTGTCGCAACATTTCTTCTGCAGAAGAAACAAGTCGGTGGGCTGACATTCATCATGAATAAGAACAAGAATGAAGTGCTTGTTAAACAACAAAAAAAAAAATTATTTGCAAATTTTATTTATTCAATTCAATTTAATTTTAATTTGGTTTTAAAGATTAGGAATAGAAGAAGATATATAAAGTGAGAAAATTTAAAAAAAATTTCATTTTGTTGAGGTTAAATTATTACGAAACTTGGGACCCAGCCACAAATGCTTGGCTAAATAAATAACCCTGGAACAATCAAAATTTCAAAAGAAAATGATTTCATGCATCGTCACGTCTAGTACTATATCTTCAAATAATGACCATTGACTGACAACATAGGTCTTTTCCCTCGAAAATCCATCAACTGGTAAGATCCTCCTGAGTAAACTTCTTCTATGAAAAATTATCCCTCCCAAGTTGGTTCAAAATTTTTACCTATTTTGCGGTGTGCAAGAATAGGACATTTGTGAAAAAGAACGAGGTCACCAACATAGAATGTTCTCAGGTGGATCAATTTGTTATGAGCTTGCACCATCTTTTCTTGGTAGAGCTCCAAGTATTGTTGTGCTTGTAGTCATTCTCCCTCGAGACTTACCAATTCCTCGAGTATGCATTTTGCACTTTCTTAAGTTGTAATTTTTTTGGCGACAGCGACTCTTAGAGATGGTGTCTGAACTTCTAACCGTAGTACAGCCTCGGGCCTGTACACAAGTGTGTAGGTGTACATTGAGTGGGAGTCATAAAAGTTGTTCGATAAGCCCACAAAGCTTCTAATAGTTTATTATGCCAATATTTTTTATCCTCGTCCAGTGTTTTCTTTTGAATCTACACTAATATTTTGTTAAAGACCTCAGCCAGTCCGTTTGCCCTGGGATAGTAGATTGTTGAGTATCTCCAATTTATCCCATGTCGTTTAACAAAATTGTTGATCTTTGTGCTTTTTAGGGTTGTCTCATTGTCGAAAATTATCCTACGTGGAACACCGAAATGGTAGACTATATTGGTCTTGAAGAATCGTGGAACATGTTGTGCTTTAACCTCTTATAATGACACTGCCTTGCCCATTTGGAGAAATAGTCCATAGCAGCAAGAATAAACCTATGTCCCTTAGAGGATGGAGGGTCTATCGGATCTATTATGTATGTGCCCCAACACTCGAATGGTCACGAGTTGACAGTCGAGTGTAGCTCATTTGGAGGTTGGTGTAAGACCACCCCCATGCACTTGACAAAGACGAGATCTTCTAGTTGTATTTATGCAATCGAATATCATTGTCAGCTAATAATATCTGTGTCTTTTGATCTTCATTTTCATCTTTATCCCTAACTAGTGAGAACCACACAATCCGGCGTGTAATTCTTTGACAATATTCTGCGCTTATGCTTTGCTTAGACATCATAGCCAGATCTGATCAAATGACCTCCTGTAAAGAGCATCTCCAACTAGAGCATCTGACATAGCTCTTCTTGTGATGTGATATGCTTCAAACTTATCTTGTGGTAACTTTCCAGTTTGTAAATATTCTTTAACAGCTTTCACCAGTCTTCATTGATTTCAGCAACTGCGATCATCATTCCTTCTTCTTTCTTGAGCTTGTGTAGATTGTTGAGGTTGATTCGAGATAAAACCCATCTTCCTTGTACTGTAATATCGATGGAGTCCTCCGGTGGACATGCCAGATTTTTTAGCAAGTTTTGTTAGAGCATCGACATGAGCATTATCTCCTCGAGGAATCCGGTAGAGAGTCACACTAGGAATGTGTTCAAGCAACTTCATACCAGTAATATTCTGCTAGCCTTGGTTTTAAAATATTGTATTGTCCAACAACCTTTTGAATGATGAGCTTTGAATTTCAATAGATGACAATATTTGTTATATCCATCCAGATTATTAACTCCAACCTGGTGATTAGTGCTTCATTTTCTGTACATGGCTTTGTTAGGTGGTAGGAGAATCTCAACATGCCCCCATATGGCGTAATAAAAATCAGACCAATTCTTGCTTTGTCAGGTATAACCATTTATGATCCTTTGTGTTTCCTGACTAAAGATGCTCCATCAAAGTACATTTCTTAATATCGGTTATTGGAGGGCTCTATTTGCAGTATGTGTTCATCGGAAAATTCATCCTTTAGTGGGGATCCAGTTGGAATTGGGTGAGCTGCAAGAAAATTTGTTAAAATATGTCCCTTGATAGTATGAAAGGGAACAAATGTTATATCAAATTGCAACAAAACCATCAATCATCTTGCTAGACATTCAGAAAGTGTTGTCGGGTCATCAAATATTACAATGGATTAACTTTTTAAATGAGGGTAATATTATGAGAAAGCATGGCGGCAAAAATTAAAGCTAAATAATGTTTTTCAATAGAAGAATACTTTAACTCAGTCAGTATTAGACGATGACTCAAGTAGTATAGTGCACTTTCCTTACCCTCATCATTGACTTGGGCTAACAGGGCTCCGAGAGAGTTGCCTAAGGCCGCGGTATAAAGTATCAATGGTCCTCCTGGGATATAAGCTGTCAAAATAGGAGGCATTATTAAGTATTTCTTAACATCATCAAAATTCTGCTGGCATTTCTCTTCCCAAACAAATTTGGCATCCTTTTCAATTAATGTCGGGAAGGGCTGACACCAACAACATGAGAGATTAGAAATAAAACGTCTCAGATATACCAACTTTCCTTAGAAGGAGCATTGTTGTTTCAAGGTTTTAAGAGGAAAATTTTTCAAGATAGATTTAATCTTATCAGGGTCAATCTCAAGTCTCCAATGACGGACAACGAATCCCAAAAATTTTTCAGAGGTATCACCAAAGGCGCACTTTAAGGGATTCATCTTAAGATTATATTATCATAATTATTAAAACATGATCCTCAAATCGTACAAATGGTCTATTTTCTATTTTCTCTTGAGAACTAAATCATCTACGTAGCATTCCACTTGGTTATGAATGAGGTCGTCAAAGATCTTCACCATTGCTCGTTGATATGTTGCTCCAACATTCTTTAACTCAAATGGCATCACTGTGTAGCAAAAGATCCCAATTGGCATTCTGAATATTGTAATTGTTGATCCTCTAGAGCCATTTTTATTTAGTTGTAACCTGAAGATCCATCTTTTGGACATGCCTTATTTAAATCATTTTTATTTAGTTGTAAAGGAGAAAAGCTCATGTTTCGAAGCAATTTCCACCATTAATTCTGGTATTGGTAGTAGAATTTCATCTTTTGGACATGCCTTATTTAAATCCTTGAGGTCAACACATACACAAATTTATCCATTTTTCTTCTTAAATTGAACAATGATGGCTAGCCATGTGGGGTATTGCTCTTCCCGCACAAAGTTAGCATCTAATAATTTCTTTACCTCTGCAATGACTTGTTGCTCTATCTTGAGGCAAATTCTTCTGGAAACTTGCTTTACTGGGGACATATCTTTGTCCACCCTGAGCTTATGTACTGCAACTTCTGCTAATAGCCCTGACATTTTATTATAACTCTAAGCAAAGCAATCTTTAAATTCTAACAATAATCTTATCAACTCTATGGATTCTTCCTCACTGAGTAAAGAACTATGAAGGTTGGCCGAGGTTGTTCCTCATTCTCGAGGTTGATTTATTTCAACTCATCAACTATTGACTTAATTTACTCTTCAAATTCTAGCTGTGCATCATCTATTAACTAATCTTGAGAGTCATTATCTACATAGAGGTAACCCTCCTCCAATTTGTTAGTAACAACCATGCAAAATTCAGAATCATCAACTGGTCCTACTGTACCAAATCCAAGACCTTCTTTCAAATTAGGAGTTCAACTTTTAACATTCCATAATTTTTTGAGAAGTTGTACCTTATCTTTTGGCATTTTCTTTGACACATATCCTTGTTGAATTAATTTTTGTACACAAAGAGAAAAGTAATCAAAAGGTAATTCCACTAATTCATTAGAATCCTCTGCTAAATTTACATGATTTTTAAGAATGGTAGAAGGGGAAGCACGGTAAAATTTGATCGGCTTCAAACCAACACTACGGACTTCCTTGACCTCTAAACTCTCAACCTTTTGATGGTAGATTGGAGTAAGGGTCATAGCATTCACATAGTGGTTGATCCGATCGTCCATCGACTCATATTCAACTTTCTCTATGTCTTCCAAGAAGATCTTGTATTGTGGTTTCTTCTATTTTATCATCATCATTTATTCCTTGGAACTTTCTTCATCAGAGCTTTCTTTCATGTCAATGTTGATGGTTGGCCTAGTCCATTTAACAATCATGTTGGTTCTTCCTCGTCCACGTCCCCTGCCTCGATCTCGGGTGTATGGGCTAAGAGAACCTCTAACACCTTATTGTGAAGAGACAATAATATATTGTCAAAGCAGAGTTGAATGGCTTCTTATTTGTGAATCTTTTGAGTCTTATACTTCATTTGATACAATTTCATGAGAAAATACGACATTCTTCGGAGGTGCGTAGTAGGTGGCATCTTCACGAATGCCCACTTTGTGAACTGAGAACGGTTGTAAATCCCCTTTAATACAATGCTCTTGTCCTTCTTTAAAATACTTTATGCATTGACGTAAGGATGACAGAACCATATTATGCTTGTGAATCATTGGTCTTCTGAGTAGAGCATTGAAAGAAGCTTCTGCATTGATGATATGAAATTTTACGGTTGTTACTAATTCTTCGGCTTTCATTAATAATGTAATCAATCCAAGGGCTCTTTCTCCCTTCTAAATAAATCCTCTTAACATCATTTTATCAGCTGTGAGCTCTTGAGCTTCAATATCCAAATATGTTAATGTCCGTAGAATCATTAAGTTTAGTGATGCTCTCAAAACTACCAAAACTCTGGATAACACGAATCTGTCGATATTAACGGAGGTGTAGAGTGGTCGATTGTGGTCGGTGGTATCAAGCAACAAGTCTTCATCTGTGAAGGTTATCCCAGGTTGTTCTTTCAATGAGCAAAATTCATCTGAGGATGTGATAACCAATTGCACTAAGCAAATCTCTAGATCAAGTACAGCTGTAACCAGAGGCTCATTCATCTCTTTTGACAAGATTAGAGCATTGTACATGCTTAGTTTGGCCTGCAACCTCCTAAGATGAGCTAGAACATTAAAATAAACTTTGTATAATCCTCCAATTTTCAATTGAATATGTGCCTCTTCCACTGGCAGAGTTAGAGGCAGCTCTTCTTGAATGACTATTTGTTTTCCTTTATCCACTAGAGCTTTTCTTGAAGGTAATACTTTCTCGCTCCTTAGATTTACTTCTATAATTTCTTCTTCCTGAGATGCTATAGGCAAAATTTTTGGTGTCTCTTCTTCATCAGAGAGATCCAAGTTGATGGAAAGTGGTGCATTGTGACACTCGAGGGATGGTCCCTCGCTCCCTGTACTATCATAATCGATATTGTCAACATCTTCTTCATTCCCATTAACGAGTTTATTGGAATCAAGTACGATTTGAGGATCTATTTGGGAAAGAGAATGGAGTTAGATTGAAAAAAATCAATTATGTTATCATTTGAAACAATCAAAATGTAGCCGAAATCATAATCATTATATTCATAATACCCCGGTGGGGCAAAAAGATAATCATACATGGTCAGGGTTCGAGATTATTCTTCCCCAAATCTGAGACAACTAATCTAACAGACGAAGTCCCTATCATACCCCCACGCTATCGGTCTTCACGATGTCGCTCTTTTCTTTCTCTTCTTGTTACAGTGGTTTGTCTAACAAAATTTCCAACTTTGGCTGAGCAGGCTGAAGACTCTGAATGGCTACCTAAGCTGAAGCGGTCTGAATATGATCCAATATTTTATTTGATGACTTTCTTTACACTGTGCTCCATCCATCTTTTTCTTCATATAAATCTATTGGAGTATCCGAACATCCTATGGTAGAGGAAGAAATTAGGATACTCCTTCTTATCAATTTCCTCAGGCTTCTTCGGTTTCAGTAATCTAAACTCTGGCTTTTTCATTTAAATTTCTGAACATTTTTGGCATAGCCTCATCTTTGAAAGAATACACTCTTCTCTTTTGTTCTGCAAGAGTTAGACTCACTCTACCTTATGCTTGGTATGGTCCTCCCTAGTATGACTGTTGGCTGGATTAGCCATACTGTTGTATTTGTATTCGAGCATGTTGTAACGATTGTTGAAAATTTTGGTTAGAATACTCTACCTGTATCTTTATCAGTTGTTTTCCCTTATCAACTGTTTTCATTGTCCTAGACTTCTTTTCAAATGCTCTGGTTGCCCTGGATTCCTCCGCTCTCTCTTGAGAATCCATATGTTTAACATCCTCCTGTAAATTGCTAGCTTGACTTAGCAGTTTCTCGAAGGACTTGATGTTGAGTCCCTTGAGCATGAAAGCTACTAGCCCAAGTATGCTTTTAAGTGGGATCTCAATTGCATGTTGTTCCTTTAGTTGAGGTTCGCATTTCATGCTAAGGTTTCTCCACCTTAAGATGTAATGCTCTAAAGTCTTGTTGGGCCTTTGCTTCTCCACTACGAGATCTCCAATAGAAGCATGGCATTGTGCACCAGTAAACCTCATCACAAATAGTTGTTCTAACTCGGAAAATTTCTTGACCGATCTGTTGTGGTAACATAACATACCAATCAAAAGCAATCTTTGAAAAGCTACTGACAAACTGTGGCAAGAGTAAAGCTTTGTTTTCTCCGGTGTTGCCTTAATTGGCTTGGAAATGTGCTATATGTTGCCTGGGATTTTTGGTCTCATCAAATGTCTTAAAGTTTAGTGACACAAAACCCTTAGGGTAGGGTACGACAACAAACTCTTCCAGGAAAGGTATAAACCTCAAAATCAATGCACCTCCCTTAGATTGGACTAGAGCCTCCCGAAATTATTGTTGGACCAATTTTTTAATATCCTTTTCTGGTAGGGTACTTGGTGAGGAATCTTTCTTTTGCTGCTCTTCTCCATTACGGAGGAAACTTCTCTTTGTTCATCGGTAATATGGATTATTTCATGACCCCTGGAGAAGCGATCTGCTGTGACTAAGATTGTCCATTAACTGTAGCCAAGGTGGTCATGGTGGAAGCCGTGTCATCCATTCTTTTTTCCATATGACTAATTTGTTCATCTTATAAGAACATAGACCTGCTCAAATCATCCATGGCATTCCCTTCGACAAGGGGTTCGACATGAACATCCATGAAGTCTTTATTGAGATAATCATTGAAAGTAAAATCCTCATCTTCATCTTCAACGGTCACACCATGTTCTTTGGCTAACTTGGAAATCTCAGCTCTGATCTTTTCGAATTTCTCTTGAATTATTGCTTCTCAAATCATTTTGAGATCTGAAGGATTTTCCTAAATGTCCTCCTCTTGTTTATCAAATCTTGGACCAATAGCTGCGATGATATTGGATACTTTGGACTTTTGCTTCCTTCCGTCATTCTGCCCTCCAGGCTCACTAAACCATTTTGGTATGGCAACTTTGGGTACCAACACGTTCTTTCTAGATGATGATGACATGAGATGTGGTGTCTCAACGGAGGCATCAACATGTCAGAGAGAGGCATGCTCCTCGTAGTGCGAACCAAACAAAAAAATATGGCAATTTCTTTATCTTTTCCTTTTTCGAGGCATTCTTAGAAGGTAACAACTGGTCGAGTCCTTGGACCCAAACGTGACTTAACTGGTCGACATATTACAGACCTTTGAGTGGTAGAGGTAACAAAATCAGTAGTAATAACTGTAGTATCAATTCGACTTCCTAGACGGAACCTGATGGGAATATGTGTTGATTAAACTTTAGCTGACTTGTGGGACTTTCAGGTAGTCCTGGCATCGTTCAAAATTTCTTTCTTGATTTGAGAAGATACTGCACATCCCACTCATTTAAGCAATTTGACCATTGAACATCCTTCTTTAGTGGCCAATCTCTGGAACACTGTACGGACTTTAGTGATAGAAGTGGGCTTCTCCCTCTTCCCATTACGAACATGAAGTGATGGTAAGGTAACAACAATCTTTTGAATACTCTTGTGTCCATTAGTATTCACCGGTGGGTGAAACCTACTCCGTCGTAGAAGAAAAGAGGTCTCCTATAATCCAAGTTCCTCCTTATGAGGAAACTCATCATCCAGTAATTTTTTTGAGATTTGGGCCTTAGCTGCCCTCTGAGCTTTTTGACTACAGTTCTTTCTTTGAGTTCAAGTCAACGACGCAGACTTATAACTTGAGCTAATTTCAAACACTAATAGAGAGACAATAAATTCTTCAGTTTCATCTTCTATGATCATAATCACCTCTTCTTTAGCAGAAAAGGCAACAATAGACTTGGTATGTGTCAAGGGAGTGGCAGTTTTCACCATCTTGCAAGAAGGTAATTCCTGGGAACTATTGAGGTTAAATTCAGCAGAGAGCTTCTGAACTTTTGGAGTGGTGACTTTCATTATGATGAACGAGGATTTTCTGAGAATTACTTCAAGTTTGTCGAATCCAGATCCGAACTTGATTGTGGGAGCGACATTTTGAGCATTGCAGTTTGTTGGTAAATTGCAGGAGAAGGTGAGCGTCAGGAACGCCATTACAACATCTTTAAAAAGAAAGCTCTGAGGTTAGTTATTTGTCCAACATCTTATAATTCTAGTGCGAACACTAAAAATTAACAAAGGCTGATCCACAGAATGGGTAAATTTTTATTTAATTTTTAGTTTGTGAAGATTTTAAAATTTAGTGAAAATAGTTTGAAAGTAGAAGGATTTAACTTATTAAGAAAGGTTAGAGAGCAAGCGCAACATGAAACAATTCAATTTAGTTTACAAAGTAGCAAACCAAGCTCGAAGAGGAAAGTGAAGTTTAGGACCAGTGCGAGACCGACTTTACAACCCACATTTCTCGGGCAGAACTACTCCACCAACACACCTATTGGGGGTCTGACCCCACACTAAGATAAAAAGTCTTAAATAACTCCTGAACCTCCTTGCTTAAAGATGCTTGGACAAGTAGTCTTGAAGTCCGAAAGAGTTGACAGTACTTCTTTAAGAAAGACATGGGTGAAGTATGTCAAAGGAAGAAGGGTAATTTTGTTCATAAGGGACATGGACAAATTACCGATGTATGAAGATAATATTCCCTGATTAATATTGAGAGAGAAGCAATTCCCCAGCAGAGTCACTAGAACTTGTCGGCACAATTTTAGGAGGGGTCGTCCTGTGGAAGATGTCGGTCGCNGTTTATTTGATCGAGCCTTACCCTCAATTCTTGTGTTCATCCTTCAGGATAGATACATGATTTGAGATAAAGAGCTCTTTCATTTAAACTATGAAAATTATGGGGTCAGTTTGAAATTTTTATTTTAATTTCAAATTTAATTTTAAAAAAATCCTATGATCACAAAGAACTCCAAAAATAAATTTTATAATTTTTTGATTTATATTTTAATTATTAAAAATCATGTTAGTGTCAAAAATATCATTTAACTTAGAAAATCAATTTGAGTTATTGAATGAGCTCCAAATGTTTTGAAATTTTTATGGGTAGTTCTCCAAATTTTCTTAGTGGAGATTAAAAATCAAGTCATTTAGATGTTTGTGTTACCCAAAATTAATTTTCTTTGTGTTTTAGGGTTGGTGGAAATTAGGTGCATTCTTAATGACTTAACCCATGAAATATTTTTGAAAGGGTTCTCTGGTCATAACAAACCTTCCAAAATTTTCTTATAATTTTCTAAGCAACATGCTAATTATTATGAATATTTTATGCAAATAATAGACATATACTTGAAAAATATGGATCTCTGTCTAGAGATCTCCTCTGACTTCAGAAAAATCAGGGAATGTTCCTTAATACAGAGACAACAACATACTAGAATTTCAAGTCATGGTGAAATTTCTACATGCATGGAGAATCAAACGACTCAAAATAGTATTTAATTAATTAAAAATAAAACATGCATCAAATGGACTTTAAATTATTTCCACATTATTCGCCTCTATTAACTAAGCAAGAAAGTATTTTTATTTTATTTTTATAATTTTTCTACACCAAGATATGAATTTTTTAAGTTAGGAAGCATTTTCTTAATCATTTAAATCCCTATTTATCTATTTAAATGTGTTTCCCCATGTCAACCTACAGGGGCTCCAAATCTCTATGCGGCGCGCTCCTATTTGACTTCGCCATCCACCTCAGCAGTGAGTAGGCCCACGGTTCATGCAAGGGAGCACTGTCTGTTTTGATCTCATCCATCGATGAGATACACGTGCGATCAGACAGCTCTCCGTCATCGTCCCCAATGGCCTAACCCGAGAACCGTCCATCTTCAAGACTTGATATCTGCCTCATTTCTCAGCCAAATTGAATGGTTAAGATGCCATGAAATTAAACCCAATCAAATGGAGAATCAAAAGATACTCGGGAAGAGAGGGAGTTCAATACCTTTGCTCTAAGAAGGGAGGCTTCAATCAGAGGTGCTCCACATGTTTGTTGAGGTCCAAGGAGGCTAGGGATTGAGCCTCTTGATGTGGTGAAAGGTCTAGGTATGAATTCGAGCAAGCTCGATTTCAAGTGTTGGTATAAACCTATGCTAGGGTCTCTGTGGAAGGGGGATTTGATGGGGCTTCTCCTTGTTTCACTGTGGTGAAAGTGTGGGTAAGTTTAATTTGAGTTTGGTGCATTGTGGAGGTGTATTCAGCTCTATCCTGATTTTAGGCAGAAGTTTGAGCTCAAAATTGAGCTTCCACAGTGGAAATCAGTGGAGGAAAGTGGTTGTCTTGAGCTTAGGAGGTCTCAAAGAGTCTCTGTGAGCAATTTGAAGGGCTCTTTTAGAGTTTCAACTCTACCTCCATGGTCGTGGAAGGGAGCTTTTTATAAAAATGGCTTAAGGGTGGCTGTCATGGCCAACTAGAGGGTGAAAAGTCATGCTTAGGTGGAGGGCAGAGAGGCTCTAACATTTGAGTTAGATGAGGTGGCCTCTAAGATTGAAATGGATTTGATTTGGAGGCTGTGGCTCATGATTTTGGTGTTTTCTGGCCTTTAGGCTAGCCGACCAAGCCAGGGTAGGTGGCTAGGTGGTCAGGTGAGCTAGGGGAATATATCAGAGCAATTAAATGAGTTAAGGTTTTGTTTTGGCAAAAATATCTAAGGCTTAAGCAATGGTTGATGTCTTAGCTTAGGTGGTTTTATGTAGTTTAGCATGGTCACTAGCGTCAAAATAATGGCTGTGGAGTCATTAATTTGGTGGCTTTGGGTTAGGCTAATTTTAGTGTATGGGTCCAATGTGGGTTCAAATGACAAAAAAATTGGTTTTAGCTAGGCTAGCCATGTCATCTCACCCAATTGATTGATTCATTTGATGTAAATAATTGTAATGAACATTTTTTATAAAGGTTTGAAGTGATTTTGAGTTCAATTGAAGGATCAAATTGAAGGATTTTGGAGATTTGGTCATTTTGGGCATGTTGGGCTAGACTTGGGTCTATATTGGGCTAGCATTAGGATAAGTCCAAATTTATTGTTGCAATTTTTCAATAGGAACATCATAAAGAGTTTTTAACATAAATTGGGTGCCAATTTTGGGGTTAAGACAATCAATTTAGAGAAATTTGGAGGCACAGCCAATTTCGGGCAATTGGGGCTTTTAGACTTGAGTCAAAATTAAATGAAATTGAGGCCTTACCAAGGCCAATTGAAGGTCATGTTTGATGTTTAGGAATGTTATGAAGATTTTTCAACATTAATTATGGCAAATTGAGTGGGCTATGAGTTTAATTGGTTTGAGATTAGGTCATGTGGCCAAAATTGAGGCTTTTGATTTGAATCAAAGTTGGGCTCAAAGAATAGGCCAATTGATCTTGAATTTGGGTTATATTGGCCACATTAAATGTTAATTTGAGTTTAAAATAGAAATTGGGGGAAATGGGGACCAACTTGATGGACATTTGAGGTGGATTTGGGGAAATTGGGTTTTTAAAGGCAACTTAGGGGTTTTGGACAAAGATGGTCAAATTGGCCAAACTTGGTCATGTGGTAGTTGAGAAAAAAATGAAATTAGGAATATATGGAAGGTTTTAGGAATTTTTAGGTTTTTTTGGAACTTTTGCATTTTTTTGGAATTTGGGGCTAAAGAGGGGTATTTTAGTAATTTCGCATTTTTTGTTGATTTTGGGTCATTTGGGTGTATTCAAAAGGTTTGGAATGATTTTTAGATAAATTTTAGTATTTTGGGTAAATTTGAAAATTTTGGCCAAATTTAAGGTTTCAAGGGTATCTAGGTAATTTGGAGAAGTTTATAGGCAAAAGGCTAAGTTGGGCATTTTGGTAGAGTTGGGGTGCCAAAAAGCCATGGACCAATGAAAACTCTATTTTGGGTCCTCTGTGTATTGGTCTAAGCTAAACCCTAGCCTAGGGTTAGTGGGTTTAGGGGATCATCTACATGAGTATCCCAAAAGATTATGGGAATAGAGTCAAGAAAATTTTGGGTTTGCATTTGTGAGGGATTATGAGTGAGGTAATTGTAGTGAATACCATAGCATTAGACCAACACCTAGGGCCAAACCTAAGGTCCATCTGTCCAATAGGAACTCTTCTTGAGCTCCCTCGTAATGACCCCACCTATTAAGTGCTAGAGGTTAGGTCCAATATGTAGAGCTTCAAGTTGAGTAAAGAGAAGTTTAGAATTTCTAATGGTGAGGGTTCCTTTTCTAGTTTTCTAGGAATAGTAAATAGGAAGTCCTATAGCTATACTACTAAAGAGGACTAGACCTCAATAAAAAATGAGGTCAACATCCTTAGAAAGTAGTGAATATTCATGAATCTGATGCTTTTGCAATTTTAACAAATCAAGTTGCTATAATTTCAAGGAAGTTAGACCAATTTAGAATGAATTTTTTTCAACCAATTTCAATGATTAAAGAGAATTCATTAGGCCAAATGGTAGATTCTCAAACTTCATTAGAAACTTTGAACGTCATAAATAATAAGTAAAATAACCCATATTCAAATTATTATAACCTAGGTTGAAATAACCATCCTAATTTTAACTGGAATAATAACAATTGGGGTATAATAATCAACAATGGGGGAACAACCAAGTAAACGTATTAAAAAACTTGAACAACCAAGATAATAATAATTATAAACCTACTTATCCTCTAGGTTTTAATAGTAATTCACAATTTAAGGAAAAAAAGTTGTCTATAGAAGAAGTGGTGTTACAAATGAGAAATCAGTTACAAAGTTAAAGAGCTACAATTAGAAATATTGAGAATCAACTAGGATAAATAACAAATTCATCAAGTAATTGATCCCAAGAAACACTTTCCAATAATATAGAGGTAAATCCAAAAGACCAGAATAAAGAGCAAGTAAAAGCTATTCAACTTAGAAGTGGACGACAGTTGGATGGTAGAGTTCAAAGAGGGATTGAAGTTGAGAGAAGAAATTGAAGAGCCTAAAGAGGATGCTCCAAACGGTTTAGAGATACCTATTTCTCTAGTAAAAACTGACTTGAAAAAAACACCATCTCCATTTCCTCAGAGACTTTGTCAACAAAAGTTAGATAAACAACTTTAAAAATTTTTGGAAATCGTTAGAAAGCTCATGATTAATATTCCACTTGTTGACGCCTTATAACAAATGTCAAGCTATGTCAAGTTTATGAAGAAAATTCTTAATAGAAAAAGGAAGTTTGAAGATAATGAGATTATTGCACTTAGTCAGAAGTGTGGTGCTTTAATTCAAAAAAAGCTTCCTGAAAAGATCAAAGGTCTTGGTAGCTTTACAATTCCATGTGGAATAGGAGATAGATTTTATGGGAAAACTTTTTGTGATTTTGGTGCAAACATTAACCTTATGTCATTATCAATATTTAAAAGATTGGAATTAGGAGAAATATCCCATACTACTCTAACTTTATAGTTAGTAGATCGTTCAATAACATATCCTAAGAGAGTTATAGAAGAAGTTTTTGTGAAAGTGGATCAATTTGTCTTTCTTGTAAATTTCATTTTGCTAGACATAGAGGAAGATAAAGAGATACCTATAAATTTGGGGAGATATTTCCAAGCCACGGGAAGAGGAATGATAGATGTACAAGAAAAGGAATTAACAATGCACGTAAATGATCAAATAATTATTTTTAATATTTCAAAATGAATGAAGTATCATGCAAAAGGTAAAGATGATGAATGTTACAAAATGGATGTGATAAGATATCTGAGTAAATGCTATTTCAAAGCAACTAATAAAGAAAAGCTTAAATGAAATATTTGGAACACGAGCAAGAAGATGAATTAGAGCAATTTGATGATTTTCATAAGGAAGATTCAAATTATGTTTGAGAAAATTTTTAAGTTTTGGAAATGATAGAAAATGATAAATCCTTTTGTCCGTCGATTGAAAAACCTCTTGGACTTAAATTGAAATTACTTCCTAAAGATTTAAAATATGCCTTTCTAGATGATTCCTCAACAATCCCAGTTATAATTTCCTCAAATTTAACTTTAGAAGAAGAAGAGAGTTTATTTAAAAGTTTGAAGAATTGTAAGAAAGCCTTTGGAAGGACAATTACTGATATTAAAGGAATTAATCCTTCAATTTGTATGCATAGAATTCTTATGGAATAAAACTACAAACCCAAGGCTAATCCTCAAAGGAGATTGAATCCTGTTATGAAAGAAATATTAAAGTGGTTAGCTACTGTAATTATTTACCATATTTCAGATAGTGCATGGGTTAGTCCAATTCACTATGTTTCTAAGAAAGGAGGATTGATTGTGAGTATTAATGAACATAATAAGTTAATACCAACAAGTCAAGTCACACAGTGGCAAATAGGCATTGATTATAAAAAAATAAATCTCACCACTATGAAAGATCATTTTACTTTACCCTTTCTTGATCAAATGTTGGATAGACTAGCTGGGCACAATTACTTTTTTTTCTGAATGGATATACAGTAATCATCAAATAAAAATAGCTCCAGAGAATCAAGAGGAAACAAATTTTACCAATCCTTATGGTATATTTGCTTTTAGAAGAATGTGTTTTGGTTTATGTAATGCCCCAACTACATTTCAAAGATGTATGATGGTTGTATTCAGTGATTTAATTAAAAAAGTGATTGTAGTTTTTTTTTATGATTTTTCAGTATTTGTAACTTCATATGAATCATGTTTAGAACATTTATCAAAAGTTTTTAAGTGTTGTCAAGAAAGAAATTTAGTCATTAATTGGGAAAATGCCAATTTATGTTAGCATGAGGAATAGTTTTAGGACATCACATATCAGAAAATAGTATGGAAGTAGATCCTGCAAAAATTCAAGTGATCCCTATTTTTCATCACTCAACAAATGTGATGGAAATTAGGAGTTTTTTAGGACATGCTGGATTCTACAGGCGATATATTAAAGACTTCTAAGAAATTGCTAAGCCTCTCTGTCATTTACTCTAAAAAGATGTAATTTTTAATTTTTAGAAGGAGTGCATAGAAGCTTTTGAGCTTTTAAAAGAAAAATTAGTCACTACACTAATTATTATTTCACTATATTGGGAAAAACCTTTTGAATTGATATGTGATGCAAGTGATTATACAATTTGAGTCGTTTTAGGACAAAAACATGATAATATTTTCAAAGTAATTTTCTATGCTAGTAAAACTTATAATGAACCTCAAATTAATTATACCATAACTAATAAAGAGTTATTAGCAATAATATACCCTATTAATAAATTCAGATTATATTTAGTTGGAACAAAATGTATTGTGCATACAGATCAGTTTGCTATTAAATATTTAATGAAAAAAAAAGATATAAAATAAAGACTGATAAGATGGATTCTTCTTATGCAAGAATTTGACTTCAAAATAGTAGATAGGAAGCAAAATGATAATCAAATTGCTGATCATCTGTCTAGGCTTGAATTAGAAAAATCACTCTATTTGAAAAAAAAAATTAATGAACATTTTTCAGATTAAAAATTGTTTAATAGTAAAGAGGTGTGTTCCATGGTATGCCAACAATGTTAACTTTATTGTTTGTGATAATATACCATATGGTCTGACATAGCAACATAAGAGGAAATTCTTATCTGAAGCTAAGAATTATTTTTGGGACGACCCATTTTAATATAAACAAGGAAGGGATCTAATTATTTGAAGATGTGTACCTTTAAAAAGAAACTTAATAAATTATTAAAAAAATATCATGATTCTAATTTTGTGGGACATTTTGGTGTTAATAATAAGAGCATATAAAATTTTGCAATGTGGATTTTGATAGCGTAAAATATTTTGAGATGATAACGCTTATATCAAAACCGGTGATCAATGTCAACGTGTAGACAATATTTCTAGAGGAAATGAGATGCCCCTCAATTATATGTTCAATGTCGAGATATTTGATGTTTGGGGATTAGATTTCATGGGACCATTTATACCATCTCTCAGAAATTTATATATATTGTTAGCAATAGACTATGTATCTAAATGGATAGTCGTTGTTCATTTACCTCAATGTGATGCTCAAAGTAATGTAAAGTTTTTAAGAATGAACATATTTTGTAGATTTTGGATGTCGAGTGTGATCATAACTGATGGGGGAAGTCATTTTAGATATGCAATAATGGAGAAATTAGTAAAGAAATATCATATGAACGATTGAATTGCTACTGCTTATCATCCTCATATAAGTGGTTTGGTTGAATTATCCTGTCGTAAAATTAAAAGAATTTTGGAAAATTCTGTGAATCCAAAAAAATTGAATTGGTCAATCAGACTTGATTATACTTTGTGGGCTTATAGGATTGCATATAAAACTCTTATAGGAATGTACCCATATAGTCTAATATTTCAGAAAGCTTGTCATTTTTCAGTTGAGTTTGAGCATAAATTATATTGGGCTATTAAGGAATTCAATTATAATTTGAAAGATGCAGGTGAGAAAAGACTATTACAATTCAATGAGCTTGAAGAGATAAAGAATGAATCTTGTGAGAGTGCTAAGATTTATGAAGAAAAGATGAAGAAGTGACATGATCGGAGGATTCTTACTAAAAATGTGAGTAGGGCAAAAAGTTTTGCTTTATAATGCAAGATTAAGATTATTTTCAGGAAAACATAAGTCCAGGTCGATGGGACCATTTATTGTGATAAAAGTTTATCTCTTTCGAGTTGTGCATATCAAAGATCCAAAAATTGAGAAAATAATAAAATTGAACGACCATATACTAAACCCCTATTTTTTCAAAGATCAACATTAATTAATTGATTTTATATTGTTGGTTCAACCATAATAAGCACTGATTACGTTGAATTGACAACGTAAAACCAAGCTCTTCGTGGGAGGCAACCCATACTTATCAGTGTGTATTTGCTTCAAATGATAATTATTGTGTTTGATTATGAAAAATATGGTAATATTTCAAATATATAATTATATAGTGAGGACTCTAAGACCTTAATTGATGACTTTGATGAGCGAAAATGCATATTTGGAGGTTAAGCAGACATGAGTTAAAATAAGCACCTGCGCTTAATCGCCAACACGCGGCGCTTAAGTGAGGTAGGTAAAAAAAACTGTGTAGAATTAATATTCTAGAAGGATTAAACGTGGTTTAGTGGCTAGAAATGTGATTTAGTGGTTTTTGAATGCGAGTAGTGGGTCTAGGCTTCATCTAAGGCCTATAAATAGCATGAGAATTAAGAGAATTTGTACCCCACTTCAAATTTTCATCCTAAAGTCTAAGTGACAAGAAAGGGAGTGAGAGAACATGCAAAAATGACTTCTTGGGAGATTGAAATGAAGAAGAAAGAAGAAGCCATTAAGAAGAGCTTCGTGAGTCAAAGTGCGCAAGAGTTATACAATGGATTCCTAGTCGTTAATATAGAAGGAATAGTGGAAAAGATTGAAAAGTTTGAGGCTGACGTGGCTTCAATCAAAGTAAAAGCGAATGAGAATACTGCACACTTGGAGCATATAGGATGACTAATCAATATGCAATTCAGCCATACAAGTAATATAGAAGAAGTAGACAAGGCAACGTATTTGAAAAATAAGTGGATTGAAGAAGACTCAGTGAGAGTTCTTCATCATTGTCAATTCTATCAAACCTATATTCCGAATGCCCCACGAGAAATAAGTGAAAGGTTGGGATATGTTCCACTGGATGGAGAATGGAATTAAGTTCGAGAGTCTAGTTTATTTGTTCGTAGTTAGTGTTAGTTTGTTTTATGTGTTTTGTTGTTAAGTTTTTTTTTGTATTTGAGTTGATGTGTATACGAGATATCTCATCCAAGAATCTATGGATTGAAGAATATTTGTGTAAATTATGTTTGCATATGTGTTTAAAAATTAATAAAAGTTTTTGTTTATGTGAAAAATTGTGTGTTTTTTAATCTTAAATAAAAATTATGAAATTTTATGAATTTTAAGAAAGAGGGAGAATAGAAGAGAAAAAATATTTATTAAGATTTATGAAACCATTTAGAGGTGGATTACTTAGGCAAGATGTGCATTTAACCTAAAAGTTGAAAATATCCAAAATTGTGCACTGCCGTCTAAGCGCCAAAACCCTGCGCTAAAGCGCCGGTTACTCGAGAGGTAGGCGCCTAAGCGCCAGTTTATTAAAATCGGTTCAGGAACAGTTAAAATTAAAATTTTGAACCAACAATCACCATTTTTACCACCGACCGTCATCTTTTTTGCTCTGGCATTCATGATTTTGGACTTAGGGCACCTCTGAAGTTAAAAATTTGTTGGTGGAATTGAGCCAAATTAGTTAGATTTCATCTCCACAAGGTGGGAGCTTCACTTCAAAGTAAAAATTGTTTAATTTGCACCATATACTTGGAGTACTGACCGCGACTTTTTATATGCTTAAAAATATAAGATTNACACATCTTCTATAACTCCCTTAGGATAAGTAACTGAATGATCCGCTAACTGAAGAGTTACAGAAGTAGGTGCGACTTCTCCTAATCCTAATCTTTTGAAAATTGATAGAGGCATAAGATTAATGTTGTTTCGTAAATCACATAAAGCTCTTTCATAAAATTTTTCACTGATAGCACACGGTATAGTCAAACTGCCAGGATCTTTTAATTTTTCAGGAAGCTTTTTCTGAATAATTGCACTACACTCTTTGCTAAGTGCAACAGTTTCATTATCAGTGAACTTCCTTTTCTTGTTCAAAATATCTTTTATAAATTTTACATAATTGAGCATTTGCTCTAAAGCTTCTACGAAGGAAATATTTACCGTTAACTTCTTAAGAATTTCTATAAACTTGGAAAATTATATATTCTGTTTAAGCTTCTACGAAGGGAATATTCACCGTTAACTTCTTAATAATTTCTAAAAATTTTGAAAATTGTTTATTCTCTTTATTTTGCTTATTCACCGTTAACTTCTTAAGAATTTCTAAAAATTTTGAAAATTTTTTATTCTGTTTATGTTGCTTCAGTCTTTGAAAAATGGCGTTTCTAAAAATTTTGAAAATTGTTTATTCTGTTTATGTTGCTTCAATCTTTGAGGAAACGGCGGTGGAGGTTCTCACAGTAATTTTCATTGGTGTAAGTGGATATTCTAAATCTGGGTACTCATGATCCTTTTCTTTGTCGGCATCCACTTTCTCTTTTTCAATTTTTTTTTCTTTTTGTACTCTTGTTTCCAATTCTTTTCCACTTCATAATTGTATCGCTTTGATTTGTTCTTTTCCTTGATCTTTAGGATTTGGTTCCACAGTACTAGGAAAAGTTCCTAATGTTCAGTTACTAAGCACAGTAGTGATATGCCCTAGTTGATTTTCAATATTCTTAATAGCAGTTCCTTGATTTTGTAATTGATTTCCATAAATTTGTAATTGATTTCCTTGATTCTGCAATTGTTAAAACATGTTTAATATCATCTCTTCCATAGATAACTTATTTTCCTTAATTTGAGTGTACTGTTAAATCCTGGAGGATAAGAATGTTTATAATTAATATTTCCTTGGTTAGATGAATTTCCTAATGGGTTCACTGGGTTGTTCGCCCATTGTTGATTTGAAGCAAAAATGTTATTCTAATTAAAATTTGGATGATTCTTCCAACCTTGGTTATAATAGTTTGAATAAGGGTTGTTGGGTCTATTAATAGCATTTAAAGTCTCATATGACGGTTGAACATTCACAAATTTCCTATGAATTCTCTTCCATCATAGTAGGTGTTGGAGAATAATTCATTACATAATGATCTAATTTCTTCTTCCATCATAGGAGGTGTTGAAGAATAATTCATCCCATAATGATCTAATTTCCTTGATATTACTTCCATCATAGGAGGTGTTGAAGAATAATTCATCCCATAATGATCTAATTTCTTTGATATTGTTCCATCATAGGAGGTGTTGGAGAATAATTCATTATCCACAAATTGCCCAGATGAATTCTCTTCCATCACAAGAGGTGTTGGAGAATAATTCATCCCACATCTAATTTCTTTGATATTGCAGCAATCTACGAAGCTAACATAGATATTGCATCAGAATCATTATACTAGCTACTCTTTTAGGATTTACCCTTTCAGAGGGCCATTGAAAATTGTTGGTAGCCATCTATTCTATTAACGAATAAGCCTCATCAAAAGGTTTTGACATTAACGAACCACCGGCCGCAACATCTATAATTGATCTAAGTGATCCCACTAATCCATTATAAAAAGTTTGAATTATGAACCAATTTGGTAATGAATGATGAGGGAATTTCCTAATAAGATTTTTAAATCTCTTTCAAGCTTCATATATTGACTCTCCATCAATTTGACAGCATGAATATGTCATTTCTAAGTTTAGCAGTTTTGGATGGAGGGAAATATTTGGATAGAAATTTCTATGTAAGTTCTCCCCAAGTTCTAAAAGATCCTGGGGCTAACAAATTTAACCACTTCTTAGCCTTATCCCTAAGTGAAAAAGGAATAAGTCTATGGCTAACCGCATTGCTTGAAACTCTGTCATATTTAAAGGTAGCACACAGTTCTAAAAAACTAACGAGGTGTAAATTAGGATCATCATTTGGTGTATATCCAAATTGATTATTTTATACCATTTGGATAGTAGCAGGTTTAAGCTCAAATGAATTAACAACTACATTAGGATTTTGGATAGATAAGTGAATTTCATCTGTTGTAGGATTTGCATAATCTCGTTGGGGTTTAGGTTGGTGCTCATTTTCTATTCCTTGATAATTCATGTTGTTCTCCATTGTATTAGAATTTCTAGGTTCTCTTCTCAATCTTCTAATTTTTCTAACAGTGCGTTCTAATTCTGAATCGTAGGGTATAAGATTTTCAGGTCCAAATTTACGCATACAATTTGAAATCACTACACAGTAAAGCAGTTAACTAAATATGAAAATAAGTTGCAAATCATGTAAAAATTTTGTAATAATCCTAATTTGTCCGTTACTCTAATTAATATTCTTATTTACTCCGCGACAGTGGCCCCAAAAACTTGACAGCGACTTTATATATGCTTAAAAATATAAGTATTTAATACGGCTGCAAAAAGAATTATTTCCTCAGCAACTGCACGAAAAACTTAATAACAGTTATAGATTCAACNAGTAAAAATTTTCTAATAATCCTAATTTGTCTGTTACTATGATCGTGATTTTACTCACTCACTCAATCACTCGCCGGCAACGGTGCCCAAAATTTGGCCGACAGTTTTTGTAATCGACAAATACAATAATTTGATGACACTACTAGAATGTTTAATTTCCAGCAATGGCGTCCAAAGACTTGATCGTGACTTTATAGATGTGTCTGATTTGATTAAGATGTATACTNATTAGAACTACGAACTAAGATTTTAGAAAAGCAATACTTAATCGTAACAATAGAATTCAAATTGCTTATCTGCCACTAATAGACAATTAAAATAAATATATAATTTTAATAACTCTTAAATAACTAATTATACTAATGAGGGTTTAAATGTGATATTCAATATATAAGAAAGCATCCTTCACCTTATCAAGAAATTATAGTGAATGGATAATGTGAATCAGTTCTAGTTGTATTGTGCCAAATAGAAGCATACTTATTCTTTACCCTTTGGTCCAGACATAAACAACATTGACTAATCTTACGCTTTTTTACTGAATCTGTGGCTAGGCTGGAAGGATACCAGCTCTCACTTCAGAGCTCCCACGTTCCCCTCGCTTGAGGGCTAACATCTACACTTCAGCACCCAAACGATAGGACCGAATTGGGGATTTTAGTCTGTCACTCTAAAATCTCTAATTTTATGCCCGTTAATTTTATTTTCAAGGGCTTTCACCTCCCTGAATCTTGGATGTAATCTTCACTTTAGTTGTAAAACTCAACATTTTTTAACAAATCAAATGACCAGATTGAGTGTAAATTAAGATCGAAGTGAAAAGACCATCACAATTTCTTTAACATTTTCGTGGCTCAACCAATTCAAAACACCATTTCACAATCCTCGAAATAAGGAGAAAGAAAGGAAAACTGCTCAGATCTCGTGAGGAAAACAAAACAAAACTCAGAAATCATATATAAAATCAAAGTCATGTAAACTACAAGAATAAATAAACTTATCTTTAATTTCTCCCCAAGCAAACTCCTCGAAGTTCCTATGAATCTCTTCCTTTCTTTACTTCACACAAAATTCCTCATCGAAGCAGCAAGGAGGAAGAAATCTCTCACTTTCCCTCCACTCTTACAATCTCTCAAAAAATTTCTCACAATTTAGACTCTCTACACTTTTCCCACACTTCAATTTTGAGCCTCTCCCCATATTTTTGGCCAAAGTCTTCTCTTTAAAGATGTGGATGAGTTTTCCCAAGAGTTACCTAAGAACCCCTCCAAAATTCGTCCTCATCCAATGCATAGTTGGACATAACCGCCGAGCTCGCCGTCGGTGGCCTTGAGGGTGGCGTCGGCGGGCCTTCTAAGTGAATTAATTAAGTAGTATCGGGAAAAGTCCACTGTCGGCGCCGTTAAGCTCGCCGTCGGTGCCCTAGTTCAAATCTTCACATTTTGGTCATTTTCGCTCCAAATTCGCTCCTTTTAGCATCTTTTTGCTCCAATGACCCTAATTCATCATTCTTGCAACAAAACATCAAAAACACCTTTCTTTAAAGTGTAATATCACCAAAAATAGAGTAAAATAGGTATGAAAATCTCAACCTATTTTCCTTTGGTCACATACTGTGACAAAGACTGGCGAGGATCTTCTGCATATATCTTCATCGGCTGCTTTCCTTTGTCGATGGTCGCTACTACTCCTATATTCCTTTCAAACACTCTGGTCACCTTAGCCTTTTCGTGTGGCTCCATGTGCTTTATTTCTTCTTGAAGACTGTTGGCTTTACTGAGTAGCTTCTCGAAGGATTTGATGGTGAGTCCCTTGAGCATGAAAGCTACTAGCCCATGAATGATCTTGAGTAGAATTTCAATCGCACCTGTAGCTGAGGCTCACATTTCATGCTAAGGTTTCTCCACCTTAAAAAATAATCCACCAAAGTTTTTCTAGGCTTTTATTTTTCCATCATGAGCTCTCTAATAAACACATGGTGTTGTGCCCCGACAATTCTTTTCACAAACAGTTGTTCCAAGTTGGAAAATGTTTTATCTGACCCGTTGGGCAAGTCGGCATACCAGTCAAAAGCAATTCCTGACAAGCTGTTGACGAACTGCTGGAAGAGTAGAGCTTCAATATTTCTCGTATTACCATAGCTGGCTCAGAAATGTGCTATATGCTGTCTGGGATTCCCAGTCCCATTGAATATCTTGAATTTTGGGGCCACAAAACCATTGGGAAAGGCACGACAATTAATTCCTTTCAGTAAGGTCTATGCTTTAAAATTAATGCACCACCTCTAAATTGGGTTAAGGCGTCTCACACTTGTTCAACCATTTTCTTGAATTTCTTTTCTGGTATAGCACCTGATAGGGAATCCTTTATATGTTCCTCATCTCTATTTGCTGAAGCAACCTCTTTTCTTTCACCTGTGTTGTGTATAATTTATGGCTGATTGATCTCTGGAGAAGCCAATTGCGGCGCTTGTGATTACCCCTGAATAGTGGCCATAGCGGTCATGGCTACGATCATCTCTTCTATTCTTTTCGCTAGTAGACTAACTTCCTCATCCCTTAAAAGGACAGCCCTATGCATTTCATCTACGACATTCTCTTCGGTATGAGGTTGAGCCTCGCGCGCAGATGAGGCGGCTCTTGTTTCAATCACATGGACATCCATGAAATCTTCCTCCAAGTAATCATTGTAATCAAAATTTTCATCGTCGCTATCGACGGAAACTCTATGTTCTTGAGCTAACTCGGAAAACTCAATCCTAAGTTTCTCAACTTTCTCTTCAAATATTGATTCCTTAATTGCTTTAAGATCTGGAGGACCCTAATGGACATCCTCTACTTGCTCCTCCATCTCGTTTGTCAGATATTTCAGAGTCTGGTTTCATTTTTTGTCCTGCGGCTTCAACGGACTGTATCGGTGAAGCAACCTTGAGTACCCATACCTTTTTCTTTTTTGATGATGATGTCTCAGGACGGAGTGTCTTAGTAGAAACATCAATATGTTAAGGGAAAGTATGCTCCTCTTGGTGTAGACCAGCTACAGTTCCAGGGAATCATCTTTTCTTTTCCTTTATGATTGTAAGAATATCTCCATAATGGGTGACGGGTAAGATTTTGGACCCAGTCTCGACTTAACCGGTCGACGTCCTGCTGTCTTCGCAGTAGTATAATCAGTAGTAATCATTGCGGTATCAATTCTATTCCCTAAATGAAACCAAATGGGGATACGAGTAGGTAGCACTCCAGTTGTCTTGTGGGACTGTCTGGCGGACTTGACATCCTTCAAAATTTCCTTCTTCATGCGAGGGGAAATTGCATCTCCCACTCATTTAAGTAAATTGCTAACTACACATCCTTCTTTAGTAGCTAGCCTTTTGACAACTGCACAAACTCGGGTGATAGGAGTGAATTTCTTTCCTTCCTCACCATGTCAACGTAGTGGTGGTAATGCGGCGGCGACTTTCCGGATACTCTTGTATCCATCGGTATCTGTCCGAGGATGGAATCTACTCCCTTGTAGGAGCGGATAAATTTCCGGTAGCACTTCTTCAACTTGATGAGGCTCCTCCTCAATGGGTGTCTCTTTAGGAGCCTGGGCTTTGATAGCCCTTCGAACCGTTCTGTTACGGTTTCTCTTTTGAGTTCGGGTCAGCGGTACAGTCCTTGAACTTGATCTGATTTCAAACATGGGTGGTGTGACCATTAATCCCTCAGTCGGATCCTCAATAATCATTACTTCTTCCCCTAAATAGTAGCAGGGCTATCAGATTTAGCGGGTGTCGTGACTGAAGTGGTTTTAGACTTCTTGCAGGCTGGGAAGTCTTGAAGGCAACTAAGACTGAATTCTGCAGACGTTTCCTGTATTTCCAGTGCTTTCCTATTACTTTCCCTCCTAACGTGTTGCACATATATTTTCTAATGTGATGTAACTGGAATTTCACATTCTATACAAAACCCCACAAAACTCTGCAAATCTTCTTCTATAAAATCAACATTTTCACATGACACATTTCTACAAATTCAACATCACAAACTATCTACACTATTTTCATATGACTCTTGGGGTAAGTACCCAAATTTTGACTCCCCATATCTGAGGATCGGTGTGAGGCCCCCTGCATTGGATGTTAAGGCTTCTGATTCCTTCAAATTTCAATTTCTCCAAGGATCGGTGTGAGACCCTCTTCAATGGATGTTAAGACTTCTGTTTCCTTCAAATTTCAAATTCTTTGAAGATCGGTGTGAGGCCCCCTTCAATGGATGTTAAGGCTTCTGATTTTATGGCTAGGGTTTGACTAAGACCACTGCGTAGAGGACCCAAAATGGAGTTTCCATTAGTCCATGGCTTATTTATAGTGGTTGGTACCTCAACTCTACCAAGACACCCAACCTAGCCTTTTGCCCCTATATCCCCTCAAATTTCCTAGATACCTTTGGGACCCCAAATTTGGCCAAAATTTCCAAATCTAGCCAAAATACCCAACTTGACTCAAAAATCATTTCAAACACCTTGAAAACACCCAAACTACCCAAATCACCAAAATTGGCCAAATTACCAAATTACCCCTCCTTACCCCAGAATTCCAAAAATTCCAAAAAATCAAAAAAAATTCTAAAACCACCAAAATATTCCTAATTTCATTTTTCTCAACTATCACATGACCCAGTTTGGCCAACTTAACTCCTAAATTACCCTTTAAAGGCCCATATTTTTCTCAAATCACTCCAAATGTCCATCAATTTGACCCCAATATCCCAAAATTTCAATCCCAAACTCAAATTCACTTTTAATATGACCAAAATAAACCAAATCCAAGCTCAATTGACCCATTCTTGGAGCCCAATTTTGATTTAGATCAAAACCCAATTTTAGCCCTATGACTTGGTTCCACCAAATTGAACCCATAGTCCACTCAATTGGCACGATTTTTATTAAAAGACCTTCATAACATTCCCATACATCAAACTTAACCTTCAGTTGGCCTTGGTGAGGCCTCAAATTTATTTGATTTCAACCTAAGTCCAAAATCCCCAATTTTTCCTCAATTAGTCATGTCCCTAAAATTCACAAAATTGATGGCCTTAGCCCCAAATTTTCCACTACATCCCATCATGGAAAATCTTCAAAACACCTCCCTTGATCATTTGAACAATTCAATTTAGACTTAGCCCAAGGCTAGAGCAACTTAGACTCATGTCTGACCCAACTTGCCCAAATTGGCCAAATTTCAAAAATCCCTCAAATTCACTTACCAATTGAACTCAAAATCACTTCAACCCTTCACCAAAAATCTTCATAACAATCATCTACAAAATTTTGATCAATCAATTGGGTCAATTGACATGGCTAACCTAGCCCAAACCCAAACTTTGATTACTTGAACCCACATTGGACCTATGCATTAAAGATAGCCTAACTACCCCAAAGTCATCAAATTAACTCCACCTCAGCGATGAATTAGACCTTAGTGACCAGCATAAACCTCTTAAAACCACCTAAGCTAAGCCATGGACCAAAGGACCCCTAAATTAAGGGACTTAATGCCATATTTGCTTAACCCTTAGATATTTTTTTCCAAAATAAAGCCTAAAATCATTAAATTGTTGTCACATTTTCCCCTGGGTTTCCTGAGCTCCTAGCCACCTCCCCCTGGCCGGCTGGCCAGCTTAGTGGCTGGAAAATAGCCAAACCGAGAGCCACCCCCATGGGATTAAACCCAATTCAAACCTAGAGGCCACATCATCCAATTTGAAGCTTAGAGCCTCTCTCCCCTCCACCTAGGCAGCTTATTCCACCCCCCAATTTGCCATGACAGCAAGCCTAAGGCCATTTTTATAAATTTCTACCCTCCATGGCCATTGAGGGAGAGCTAAAAATTACTCTAAGAGACTTCCCCAAATTGATCCCAAAGCCTCTTTGAGACCTCCTCAGTGCAACCAAACTACCACATTGCCCTGAATACCCTTGTTGGAGCCCAATTTTTGAGCTCAAAACCTTGCCGGAGACAGGACAGAACTCTGCACACCTTTAAACTCCACCAAACTCAAATTAAACTCCCACACCTTCACAATGGTGAAAGGAGCTAAAGCCCCATCAAATTCTCCTCTCACAGAGCCACTACCATAGCTCTAAACCAACACCCAAATTTGGTCGTGATCGAAATCATATCTAGGCCTCAGACCATGACCAAAGACTCAATACCTGCCTCTTTTGATCACAATGAATGTGCCCAAACTCTCTGATCTAAGCTTCACTTCTCATAGCAAAGGTATAAAACTTCTCTTCCTCCCGAGCCCATTTTGATTCTCCGTTTAATTAGGCTTAATTTAATTGCATGATTACCATATGGATGTGTTCTTATCACTTAGACGAGTCCATAGGAGCAAACCTAAAGTGATTTTCTGGAGTATAGCTCGAGATCTTAAGGTTTTAGTGTGGACGGTCATGGGATCACTCTATCGGGGACGATGACGGGGAGCCGTTTGATCGAGCGTGTATTGAATGGACGGAGGAGATCGAGCTGGACACCACTTCAGAACATAAACTGTGGGTCAGGTCAGTGCTGAGGTGGACGACAGTGTCAAATGGGAGTGCTCCGTGTGGAGTTTGAAGCTGCCTAGGATCTACATGGTGTCGCACTATTTAAATAGATAAATAAGGATTTTTTTCTATTTATTTAAATACCCCTAACTTCAAAAATTCATATCTTGGTGTGGAAAAATCATAAAAATAAAATTAAAATACCCCCTTGCTTAGTGAACGAAGGGGAACAATGTGAAAATAATTTTAAGTCTAGATGATGCATCTTTTTTTTTAATTAATTAAACACTAATTTGGATGTTTTGATTCTCCATGCATGTAGTGATATCACCGTGGCTTGAAATTTTAACATGTTGTTGCCTCTGTCTTAGGAAATATTTTCTAATTTTTCCAACGTTAAAGGAGGTCCCTAAACAGAGAATCATATTTTTCAAGTTTATGTGCATTATCTTCTTAAATTAATCATGGAAATTAGCATGTTACTGAAAAAAATCTAAGAAAATTGTGGAAGGTTCACTAAGACTAGAAAATTCTTGGGAAAATTTCTCATAAGTCAAGTCATTCAAAATACACCTAATCTTTACAAGTCCTAAATCGTTAAGAAAATTCATTTTGAAAATTTCAAACATCAAAATGACTTGACTTTTGATCTCCACAGTTTTTTAGGATCTAGAAAACTCACCCTAAAAATTTCAAAGCATTTTAAGTTCATTTGATAAATTAAATTGATTTTTCAAGTTAATTAACATTATTAGCACTAAAATAATTTTTTTAAAATGAAAATATAACTTCAAAAATCATAAAACTTGTTTTTTGAGTTTTCTCTGATCAGGGGTATTTTCTAAAAATAAAATAATATCTAAAATAAAAACTTGATTTTTAACCTATTTTAATATTTAAATAATTAAAAATCTTGAAAAATCACAAAAATAAATAAACTCATGAAAATATTCTAAATTGCTTCCTAAGCACTTAAGAATAATTAGAATATTTTTTCTGGTTTTATAAATAAACAAACTGAATTTCAAATCATAAAAATAATTTTCAAAGGCTAAAAATGAGTTTTCACTAAAAATAATTCAAATAAATCAAATAAAATTCAAAAAAATACAAAATCTTCTCCTCCTAGTTTTTTTACCTTAGGAGGACTTTTCAAAAATATAAAACTTAATTTTCTCTATTTAAAATTTTTTATAATTAATAAATACCCCATAATTTAAAATAATTATTAAAATTCAAATAAAATTCAAATAAACATGAAATTTGGTCTAAAGGCTTCTCTTATCTAGGCATACCTCCAGTAAAAAATTTAAGGGATTAGAATTTACCTTGATCAAGTTAGGAATTTTTTTTTGAAAATCCTATTTTTGCATGGCAATAATTACATAAAATAAATTAAATTCTGAAAAATCACATTTTTTCCTCTCCTGTTTTAATTGACCCATGAATGAGGTATGATAAAAATTTCAAATTCATTTGAATTTAATTTGACAAATTAAGAAGTGTTAGAGCCTTAGGGGCAAATGTGTAATTTTGAAAATTTAGGCTTAATTAACATTTAGGCTTAATTTAAAGAGGGGAATGGGTAACCTCTGATTTTAATTTGGATGTTTGAAACATAAGGTAGCCTTAATTAACATTTAGACTTAATTCAAGGAGGGAAATGGGCAACCTCTGATCTTAATCAATTTTTTGGGATGTTTGAAACACAAGGGGTTAATTGATAGATGGGTAACCTCTGATCTTAATCAATTTATTTGAGGTTTGAAACACAAGGGGTTAATTGGTAGAAACCAACCTTTTCCCAATTGAAAAGATAAGTTAATAAATTTCTAAATTATTAAAATTTGGAAGTTTATTAAACTTAAATGAACCCAGGGCTTAGGGGTATGACTTTTGAAGTCAATAACTAATCAATTTAAGACCCCTATTTTGATTTTCAAATAAAATTCAAATCATGAAATATGTCCACCTAAAGCTTAATCTTTTCAAAACTAATTAAGACACTCACTTAGGTTTTAAAGACTTAGTATTGACTTAGGCTAAATCAAGTTTCATTTAAGTAAGGATTAGAAAAGTAAACATCACTTAAAATTAAAACATCTTTCAAACACTACAAGCCTAATTATAACCAAAATTTGGTTAAGTGTTCCAATAACTATAACTTACCTCTTTAAGAGTCTTCACCTACATAATTTTCAGAATTAAATTACAGATGATAATTACCTTACTCTTAGGGATAATTGAGACATCAATGTTCATTAAGCATTAGGATATTTTATGGGATGAATTATTAAGCAACATAATAAGTTTAAAAGAACTCGAGAGTTTCCACCAGACAGCCAAAAAGCAGCACAGACATGCTTCTTTCTCTAGATCTGTTGGATACCTCGGAGATCTACTAAACTTAATATGTTTTGCTTGACATAATTATCCTTAATTAAACTCTTATGGATCCACCAAGATTTGACCTAGGGTTAGATATGTCATCAAAATTTTACTTCCCTATTTTATATAAACTGTCTTAACATGCCTTTTGAGTTTCAGTTGGTGGAACGAGAAGACTCGCTGGTATGCTTTTACAGTTTTCAGCGTTGTCTTTCTTGTCTTTTCGCACGGTACTTTTATACCTGCAACCTTGTATGCTAAACAACTATATCACCCAACATGAAAACTAAAACTATCAGGATAGACACTAAACTAAAACCAAAACCAAAACAAAAAACTAAAATCAACCAAGATAAAATTCACCGCCATAACATTCAAAATACAAAACAACTCAAAATTTAATTACAAACATCACACAAAACTACAAATTGCAACTAATTTAAGATGTCTCTATCAGAAGATTGGGAACTCCTCGGAGGAGGTAACCTACGGTTGCTGACGAGGCTTCCCACTGTCTAAATGAAATTATGGAACTTTTTAAGTTGAGTTTAGTAAATTTGTTTGGACTAAGTGAATCTAATAGAATATAGTGGTGTCGCAAAGAGGGAACCATATGATCCTAACCGGTGTTGCTCTAACCATCTTTAACATGCCCCTATAAAATTTAAATAACATCAACCATAGGGCCGCCTGATTTAATTTTATAACTTGTGACACTAGGAAACTCAAACCCGTCGTGGCAAAGAGCTTGGAGCTAGCATGGTGGGCAACACGACCATCTTCAACAGCAAAACCTGTCTTCCCTAGCTAAACCAATCTTCCTTACTTAGACTTAAACAACAAAGCCATAGGACTTCGAGGTTGCTTGATTATGCAACGTAAATTCTCATCTTATCTTTAGGCCTTCGTATAGCCCTATTATACAATATAAGCCCTAACTCGTATTAGGATTCCGAGGTTGCCGTCCATCACGACTTAAATCCTCACATCTTCCAAGCTATTTGTGTGATAGTTTCAAACGAATGTAAGCCCTAACTAATTAAATTGGCATGATGAAACACATAAATATTTTTCCTCAAAATTGGAGCCAAACATTAGGATAGCTTGGGAAGTCACTGAGGTACTTCCCTGGATCCATGACACCCCTAGTTCTTCATCCTTTGGACTCTACAACAAAATGTTCCAAATTTGAACAAATCCCCTTTGACACCTCTATATGCGATCACATTGAAAAGTCCTACCCTTTGAAACTCCTTGAAGATAATATTTCCTGATTTTTATCGAGAGTCTTCTTAGGTGACTTTGTTCATTAAAGATGTAATCAACTATAGGGGCTTATAAGAAACTTTTCCAAACACAGGTTAATATAAACCCTATTTAGTTCTTTATATTAAATCGGGGAACTTTTTGGTAAATAAAACGGTTTTGCAGACCAAACGGATGTCATATATTCATTAGTTTATTTGATCGAGCCTCGTCCTCAAGTCTTGTGTTTATCCTTTGGGATAGATACATGATTTTAGGTACAACGCTCTTTCATTTAAACTTTGACAAATATGGTGTTAGTTTGATTTCATATTTTTCTAAAACTAAATATATATGTAGATTAAAACTTCCTTCCGAAGCAGGCGACGGGATTTCAATTTCGGTGACCGACAGCTTCTTATGGGCAATTCCTCCAACCAAAAATAGTGCCGACAGCTTCTGGTGACTCCGCTGGGGACTAGCTTTCCTCTCCATACAAATCAAGAAATATTATCTTCACACCATCGGTAATATGTCCATGTCCCTCTTGGACCAAATTACCCTTCTTCTGTTGGCATACTTTACCATTTATGCCTTAGGAAAGTATGGTTAACTCTTTGGACTTCAAGACTAGCTGTTCAATCATCATTGAACAGAGGGGTTCATAAAACCATTAAGAACTCTTTAAATTTTAATGTGGGGTCGGACCACCAATAGGTGTGTCGGTGGACAAGTTCCACCTGGGCGTTGTTTATCACTAAATAGGTCTCGCACTGGGTCCTAAAATACTTCACATCTCCCTTCCAAATTTTATTTATTATTCTACAAATTAAACCAAATCGTTTTGTGATGAGCGTTTTCAAATTTTCTTATACTAATTAAATTTTATAATTTTTCTTAAACAAGATTTTAAAAAACCCATAAATTTAGACCCGCCCGGTCTACAGATCAACCTCTACTTTCAGTGCTTTCACTGAAAAATTACGAGGTTTTTGGCCATATAGCTAACCCCGAAACTTTTTTTTTTTAAGCCTGCTGCAATGGCCTACCAACACTAACCTTTTCCTGCAACCTGCCAACGAGTCACGAAGCCCGCAACCTCGCTCCTACCATCAAATTCAGAGCTGGATTTGAAGATCGCAAGGCCATCCTCGGGAAAGGCCCCTTTGTAGTAATGAAGATTGCTGCTTCGAAAATACAAGAACCATCTGCAGAATTCAGTTTGAAATGCCTTCAAGATTTCCCTTTCTGCAAGAAGTCTAAAACTATTGCCATCACGACACCCGCCAAACCTGGTAGCCCCACTGCTACTAAGGGGAAAGAAGTAAAGATCTGACTGAGGGATTAACTGTTTTACCACTTGTGTTTGAAATTAGATCAAGTTTGAGGACTGTAAGCGCTCACCCAAACTCAAAGGAGGAACCGCAACAGAAAAGTTTGGAGGGCCATTAAATCCTAGGCTCGCAAGGAGACACCCGTTGAGGAGGAGCCTCAACAAGATGAAGAAGTGTTACCGGAAATTTATCCGCTCCTATGAGGGAGTAGATTCAATCCTCTGACGGATACCGATGGATATGAGAGTATCTGGAGAATCGTTGTCATATTACCACTACTTCATGGACATGGTGAGGAGAGAAAGAAGTTCACTCTTATCACTCGAGTTAGTGCAGTTTTAAGAAGGCTAGTTACCAAAGAGGGATGTTCAGTTAGCGAGTTGCTTGAACGAGTGGGAGATGCAATTTTCCCTCGCATGAAGAAGGAAATTTTGAAGGGTGTCAAGTCCGCCAGACAGTCCCACAAGACAACTGGAGTGCCACCTGCTCACATCCCCGTTTGGTTCCTTTTAGGGAATAGAGTTGATACCGCAGTGATTACTACTGATTACACTGCCACCAGGACCACAGGCCATCGACAAGTTAAGTCAAGACTGGGTTAAAAAATTTTACTCGTCACCCATTATGGAGATATTCCTACAATCCCAAAGGTAAAAATAAGACGATTACCTTGCACTGTAGCTGGTCTACACCCCTGGAGCATACTTTCCCTCGACATACCAATGTTTCTACTAAGACACTTCATCCCGTTACATCATCGTTGAAAAAGAAAAAGGTATGGGTACCCAAGGTTGCCGCACCGATACAGTCTAGTGAGCTCGCGGAACAAAAATGAAAAATGAAACCAGAGTCTAAGATATCTGACATCATCGCGACAATGGTCAGTGAGATGGAGGAACAAATAGAGGATGTCCATCAGGGTCCTCCAAATCTTAAAGCAATCAAGGAATCAATAATTGAAGAGAAAGTTGAGAAACTTAGGATCCAGATTTCCAAGTTAGCTTGAGAGCACAGAGTTTTCATCGATAGTAATGATGAAGATTCTGATTACAATGATTACTTGGAGGAAGATTTCTTGGATTTCCATGTAATTGAAATCAAGGCCACTACATTTCCATGAGAGGCTCAACCTCACACCAAAGAGAACGCCGTAGATGAACTGCTGTCGGCATTATTTTGGGTTAGTTTGTGGGGAGTTGCCAGTAAGAAGCTGTCAGTCGCCGAAATCGAAATTCCGTCGCCCGCTTCGGAAGGACGTTGAAGTATGAAATCAAAATAACCCCATATTTTTCATAGTTTAAAACAAAAGAGCACTGTACCATAAATCCTGTATTTATCCCGAAGGATAAACACAATACTTGAGGTTGAGGCTCGATCAAATAAACTAAGGAAAGTATGACGTCCATTTAAACACAAGACTTGAGGATGAGGCTCGATCAAATAAACTAAGGAAAGTATGACGTCCGTTTGTCACAAGAATTGAGGATGATGGTCGATCAAATAAACTAAGGAAAGTATGACGTCCGTTTGGTCTAAAGACTTGAGGATGAGGCTCGATCAAATAAACTAAGGAATATATGACATCCGTTTGGTCTACAAGACTTGAGGATGAGGCTCGATCAAATAAACTAAGAAAAGTATGACGTCTGTTTGGTCTGCGCTTTGTATTTACCGCAAGTTCCCCTATTTAATATAAAGAATTAAATAGGGTTTATATTAAGCTGGGTTCGGACATGGAGTTCCCCTATTTAATATAAAGGATTAAATAGGGTTTATATTAAGTTGGGTTTGGACATGCTCCCTATAAGTGCAAGCCACTATAGTTAATTACATCTTAAATGACCAAAGCTACCTAAGAAGACTCTAGAAAAAAATCAATAAAAATTATCTTCAAAGAATTTCAAAGGTTAGGTCTCTTTAACGAAATCGAACGTACATGTGTGAAAGGGGATTGGTTCAAATTTGGAACATTTTTTTGTAGAATCCAAAGGAAGAAGAAC
>JXCR01147441.1:185820-202728 GCA_002079205.1 Phalaenopsis hybrid cultivar | reverse complement strand
TTTAGTCCCTAAATCCATGGCTAGGCTAGGAGGATACTGGCTCCCACTCCAGAGCTCCCACTTCTCTTCACCTGAAGGCTAACTCTTGCTTTAGTTCTTAAACACTAAGACCAAATTGGGGATTTTAGTCTATCAAGCTAAAATCTCCAATTCTACACCCAACAATGTATATTTCCCTATTTATTTGCACTTAATTCCATGAACAAAATACTCCATGGAATCAAATGTGATCCTCACTTTGTTATAGAACTCATATTCTATTTCCCGGATCATATGTTTCACAAAACATGACAATTCAATTGGCCAGATCGAAAAAGTAAATTAAGTTCAGAGTTGAAAAATCATCACAATTTATTTTATATTTTAATATTGGCACACCCATATTTTCTTTTCGTTTAATCATATCTCAGAGTAGGGAGAAAGATAAAGAAAACTACTCAGACATAATGAGAAAGATACAACAAAACACAAATTTCATGTATAAAAGAAAGTTCATACAACACTAATAAACAAACAACACTTACAGAAATACTTTCTCAAAGCAAATCCCTTGTAGCCTCTCCTAAGAAATGTAGGAAGAAGAAATCTCTCACTTTTCTCCTTCTCCAACACTTTTAGAGAAGAATTCACCCTTAATATCACCACAAAAAATCTAAACTCTTAAAGAAAAATCACTAATAGACTCCTGAATGGTTGTGAAATGCAGATGGAAAAGGTGTATGGAGGCAAGGTATGGCAAAAATGAGCAAGGAGAAATGAAGAGGAGTACCTTTTCTGATCAATTTCGGCCCCAAATAGAGCCATGTGCATCCAAAAACTTTTCAAAAAGCCCCAAATAGAGCCAGGGCCAAATTCAGTTGAATCGACATTGGCACCGTCGGCGCCAAAGACCATTTAATTAAATCTGACGTTTCTGTCAAAAGGCACCATCGGTGCTGCTTCTAGCACCATCGGGGCTAAGTAAAATCCATCATCTGTTCTATAAGTCTACGTTGTTGGCGCTGCTTCTGACGCTGAGTATTTCTTCAAAAATGCCATTTTGACTCCAAATTCCATCATTTTTACTTCCTTTTGCTTCAAGTCATAAAAATGAACAACCTTNACTCCTGAATGGTTGTGAAATGCAGATGGAAAAGGTGTATGGAGGCAAGGTATGGCAAAAATGAGCAAGGAGGAATGAAGAGGAGTACCTTTTCTGATCAATTTCGGCCCCAAATAGAGCCAGGTGCATCCAAAAACTTTTCAAAAAGCCCCAAATAGAGCCAGGACCAAATTCAGTTGAATCGACATTGGCACCGTCGGCCAAAGACCATTTAATTAAATCTAGCGTTTCTGTCAAAAGGCACCATCGGTGCTGCTTCTAGCACCATCGGGGCTAAGTAAAATCCATCATCTGTTCTATAAGTCTATGCTGTTGGCGCTGCTTCTGACGCTGAGTATTTCTTCAAAAATGCCATTTTGACTCCAAATTCCATCATTTTACTTCCTTTTGCTTCAAGTCATAAAAATGAACAACCTTCAAGAAAACATAAAAATACTTTCATTAAAGTGCAATATCACTAAAAATAGATCAACAACCTGCAAGAAAACATCAAAATACCTTCCATTAAAGTGAAATATCACCAAAAATAGGTATAAAATATGGGTCTTAAAAATATATATATTTTTTGGTGTATCAAAATCCCCCAACTTACATGTTACTTGTCCTCAAGTAACTCCTCTACTACATAAAAATATGACTTATGGTAAACAATTTAACTTCTAGATTTCCATATTTTAGTCTACTAAACTTAATAACTTAACTTAGGAAAAATTTAAAACAACCCCATTTAATACTAAAGGTATAAGAATATTTAGCAATCAAGTCCAAGATTTCTGATTCTCTATTCTTATCAAGAAAAACTATAAATTTTCACATTAAAGTCACTTAGAAAATTCACATGAAAAAGAACTTCATAAAACTTTACTAGTAAATAAACTAATGCTCAAATAAAAGTTTAGAAAATGTAGTCAAGTCTTCTTCCTTAAGCTGATTCAAGTGAAGCCAATTTTTAATTAAGCATTTCCTCAAGCTTCTCCTCACATCTTTTTTTTCTCTTCATTTTCTTTTTCTTTTTAGAATCACTTTCAATTCTTTTTCTTTTATTTTCTTTTTCTTTTCTGGATCATTTTCAATCCTTCTTCTTTTCTTTTCATTTTATTTTTAATATGATGATTACTATATCTAGATAGCCTTTAATGATTTTGAACTTCACTATCCTCCTCTTAAAGTTAAAAACTTTTCGCATTCCTACACTTAACAAATTTATCATAGTTTAAAGATAATAAAGTGTTTAATTCTTTTCTTTTTACATGAATCTCTAAGATTTCTAATACTTCAAAAATACAAATTTATTTACTTAAAATAGAAAAGCATAGTCTTATTCTCTTATACCAAATATCTTAATCTCTAAACCATAATTATTGAATTTTTTTACTTAAGCTTACTATTTTTTCAGGAAAAAAAATGTAGTTATCTAAAGTTAACCTCTAATACCAAATGTCATGTTAAATTTAAAGTTTTTGAAAATATAGCTAGGTGAGGACAAATAAAATTAAATATCTTTCTTTTTAAAAAANCAAATGTCATGTTAAATTTAAAGTTTTTGAAAATATAGCTAGGTGAGGACAAATAAAATTAAATATCTTTCTCTTTTAAAAAATTTTTCTTTCCCCCATTTTTCTTTCCCCCCTAAACTTAAATTTTTAAAATATTTAGCATGAAGAACTAAAAAAAATAAAGGGTGAAAGAAAGAATTAAATACATAGAGAAAAGACATACCTATTGAAGGTTCTGATTTTTGAAACTTAACTTTGAAATATTGCAAGTGCTAATATGAAAAGCTACATGACTTAAAACATTAAATTGAACATAATACATATAAAATCTAGTGAGAAAGAGTTAATTACAATACAATTAATAAAATACTAAAATTAACAACAAAACTACATTGAATTTCATATAACAAACAATTTTGCAATTCTACAGTTAAAAAAAAACAATCTAATAACAAGCAGTCTTAACAACATAACAACAACAAATAATAAAATAAGAAAATACAATCAAAGACAAACTTAAAGAAAGATCAAAATACAAATCACAAATCATCGTCTTCTTCTAACATTCAAAGTTTGGTGCTAATATGGAGTAAAAATAGGGTGAGTAGGAAATTGAACNATTTTTGAAACTTAACTTTGAAATATTGCAAGTGCTAATATGAAAAGCTACATGACTTAAAACATTAAATTGCACATAATACATATGAAATCTAGTGAGAAAGAGTTAATTACAATACATTTAATAAAATACTAAAATTAACAACAAAACTACATTGAATTTCATATAACAAACAATTTTGCAATTCTACAGTTAAAAAAAAACAATCTAATAACAAACAGTCTTAACAACATAACAACAACAAATAATAAAATAAGAAAATACAATCAAACACAAACTTAAAGAAAGATCAAAATACAAATCACAAATCATCGTCTTCTTCTAACATTCAAATTCTGGTGCTGATATGGAGTAAATGTAGGGTGAGTAGGAAATTGAATNATAATAGTATAGAAATTTAATTTTAATTTCATCTCAACAATTGATATTAGTGACAGTGATTTCAATTAACTTTCTGTGAATTTCCTAGCAAATTTGTCATTTCCAATTTAAACCTTACCCGTAGGATCGATACTTGGGGCTTAAACAGAAAGTCCATTATTACTTGATAATGATACGTGTACTTTCATAGAATCTGAATATTAATTGATTATATTTAAATAAATTTTACACAATCTATTGTAACAAAAAAGTCAGGTCAAGAACTCATCCACATTAAAGTTATTCTATCATCTAATTTAACTATAGAATAGGAAGAGNCTTGCATAGAATCTGAATATTAATTGATTATATTTAATTAAATTTTACACAATCTATTGTAACAAAAAAGTCAGGTCAAGAACTCACCCACATTAAAGTTATTCTATCATCTAATTTAACTATAGAATAGGAAGAACAATTATTGCAAATATTAAAGAAACATATAAAAGCCTTTGGATGGACATTAGATGATATTAGAGAATTTAGTCCTTCAATTATATGCACCAAATTTTGATGGAAGATAACCATAAACCAAGAGCTAATCCTTAAATGAAATTGAATCCTATAATGAAAGATGTTGTTAAGAAAGAAATTTTAAAGTGGTTGGATGCTGAGATTATTTATCCAGTTTCAGATAGTTCTTGAGTTAGTCCTATTCATTATGTTCCTAAGAAAAGAGGAGTGATTGTGGTTAAAAATGAAATGAATTAATTAATTATAACAAAGTAAGTTAATGGATGACGAATTTGCATTGAATATAGAAAATTAAATGCCACTACTAGAAAAGACCTTTTTCCATTAATTTTTCTGGATCAAATGTTAGATAAACTTGTAGGAAATCGTTAGTTATGCTTTTCGGATGGATAATCTTGATACCATGAAATACCTGTTTGACTGAAGGATCAAGGGAAAATAACTTTTACTACTCCTTATGGAACTTTTTCTTTTAGAAGAATGTCGTTTGGATTATATAATGTCCTTGCAACTTTTCTGAGATGTATGATGTCAATTTTCTGTGATTTAATTGACAAAGGAATTGAAATTTTTATGGATGATTGCTCAATCTTTGGGACTTCTTTTAATTTATGTTTAGATCATTTAGCAAGAGTTCTGAAGCGCTGAGAAGAAACAAACTTTTTTCTCAATTAGGAAAAATGCCAATTTATGGTTATATGAGGAATGGTGTTAGGGCATAAAATTTTTGAAAAAAACATGGAAGTTTATCCATAAAAAATTCAAGTTACTATTGAATTGCCACTACCTACTAATGTGAAGGGAATAAGAAGTTTTTTAGGACATACTGGCTTCTACAGACATTGTATTAAAGATTTTTCAAAAAATTTCCAAGTCTTTATGCCAACTTTTAGAAAAAGCTANAGTTTATCCATAAAAAATTCAAGTTACTATTGAATTGCCACTACCTACTAATGTGAAGGGAATAAGAAGTTTCTTAGGACATACTGGCTTCTACATACATTGTATTAAAGATTTTTCAAAAAATTTCCAAGTCTTTATGCCAACTTTTAGAAAAAGCTGCCAACTTTGATTTTGATGAAGAGTGCCTAAATGCCTTTAGTTTATTAAAAGAGAAATTAATCACTCCGCCTATTATTGTTTCACTTGAGTGGACAAAACTTTCTGAATTAATGTGTGATACTAATGATTATGCTATAAAGGTTGTTTTAGAAAAGAGATACGAAAAAAATGTTTAAGGTGACATACTATGCTAGTAAAACTTTCAATGAGGCTCAATTTAATTACACTGCTACTAAAAAGGAATTATTAGCTATATTCNGCTATAAAGGTTGTTTTAGAAAAGAGATACGAAAAAAATGTTTAAGGTGACATACTATGCTAGTAAAACTTTTAATGAGGCTCAATTTAATTACACTGCTACTAAAAAGGAATTATTAGCTATATTGTTTTCTTTTAATAAATTCAGAACTTATCTAGTTGGAACTAATTGTATTGTGCATAATGATCATTCTACTATTAAGTATTTAATGATGAAGGATACAAAACCAAGATTAATTAGATGGGTCCTTCTAATTCAAGAATTTGATTTTCAAGTTGTGGATAGGAAGGGTATGGATAATAAAAAATATCATCATCTGTCAAGCCTTGAACAAAAAAATGAGAAAGAATTAAATGATGAAATTAATGAGGATTTTCTTGATGAAAAATTATATAGGATTAAAGAATGACAAATTATGTAGTATGCTGATATAGTCAACTACTTGGTTAGTAATATTTTACCCTATAGATTAGATAGCCATCAAACAAAAAAGTTCATTTATGATTCAAAATCTTACTTATTGGTTGACCCTTATTTATATAAACAATGAGAGGAATTAAGCATTCAAAGATTTGTACCATTACAAGAAACTCAAGAAATTATTCAAAAATATTATAAATCATATTTTAAGGAACATTTTGCAGTGGATAAAACTACATTTANTCAAACTAAAAAGTTCATTTATGATTCAAAATCTTACTTATTGGTTGACCCTTATTTATATAAACAATGAGAAGAATTAAGCATTCAAAGATTTGTACCATTAGAAGAAACTTAAGAAATTATTCAAAAATATTATAAATCATATTTTAAGGAACATTTTGTAGTGGATAAAACTACATTTGAGAGTTTACAATCTGGATTTTATTGACCTACTTTATTTAGGGATGTTAACAATTATATAAAAATATGTGATCATTTTTAGAGAGTAGGAAATATTTCTAGAAGAGATGAAATGCCTACAAATTTTACTCTTAAAGTTGAAATCTTTGATGTTTTGAGGATTACATTTCATGGGACCATTTGTACCATCTATTGGAAAAATTTGTATTTTAATAGCTATGAATTATGTTTCTAAATGGATTGAAGCAGTCTCTTTACCTAGTTGTGATGCTAAAAGTGTAGCAAAATTTTTAAGAAAGAATACTTCACAAGATTTGGAATGCCATGAGTTATAAATATAGATCAGAGAAGTCATTTCAGGAATAAAATGAATGAAACATTAACTCAAAAATTTGAGATTAAACGNTTACCTAGTTGTGATGCTAAAAGTGTAGCAAAATTTTTAAGAAAGAATACTTCACAAGATTTGGAATGCCATAAGTTATAAATATAGATCAGAGAAGTCATTTCAGGAATAAAATGAATGAAACTTTAACTCAAAAATTTGAGATTAAATATTGAATTGCCACAGATTATCATCCTCACACCAGTGGTTTAGCAGAAGTATCCATTCAAGAAATTAAAAGAATATTAGAAAAAAATGGTAAATCTTAAAAGGATTGATTGGTTTGTTAGGCTTGATAATGCATTATGGGCCTATATGACTGTGATGCCGCATATTTTTGTGTGTTATTTTTGTAAATATTTTTCAATATTACAAAATACACACAACAATTATAATAATAAATATGCAATATAAAATCAACAAAAATAACTTTCATAAAAAATTATCTATTACAAATCTTTAAACTGCCAAATCCTCTAATAATAACGCAAGTATACGTATCGCTCAAGCAATAAAGGGCTCTAATGGAGTCCTATATATTGATCCCACANGTTATTTTTGTAAATATTTTTCAATATTACAAAATACACACAACAGTTATAATAATAAATATGCAATATAAAATCAACAAAAATAACTTTCATAAATAATTATCTATTACAAATCTTTAAACTGCCAAATCCTCTAATAATAACGCAACTATACGTATCGTTCAAGCAATAAAGGGCTCTAATGGAGTCCTATATATTGATCCCACGAGAAAGTTGGAAATGCTTATAGATAAATTCTTATGTTTATAATGAAAATAAATCACAATTTAAATTATAAAATTGAAGTATGAATATCAAATCTAAAGTAATTGAGTGAATGCTAAATAAAATGTAGTTAAGAGAACCAAGTTAATTAAACTAATTGTTAAAATTTCAAAAGTAAACTTTCAAAAACCAATCAAAGTTTTGTTAAAAAGGGTTCAAATTTAAGAAAACATCCTTCCTTTTTACAATATGTATTTGGATTTTGAAGAAATTAAAAATATTTTGTGCTAAATAGAAGCAATCCTATTCCTTACTTCCTTTCAAGTGCATAAAGAACATTGACAAATCCATGGTTTGGTCCCTAATTCCGTGTTTAGGCTGGGAGGATACCAACTACCACTCTAGAGCTCCCACTACTCCCTCAGTTGAGGGCTAACAATCTCACATTATTTTCCAATCAACTGGACTAAATTGGGGAATTTAATCTGTCACCTTAAAATCTCCAATTCTACATCTAATAAAGACTATTTCCTTATTAATTACATTCAGCCCCATGGATGACATCCTCTCCCATGGAATCAAATGTTATTCTCAATATGCTGTAGAAATCATGGCCCTTTTCAAACATATATTTCTCAACACATTTTAATATTTCAATTGACCAGATCTAAAGTAAATGAAGATCAAAGTTTGAATCATCAGAAATTATTAACATTTAAAACCATATAAAACAAAATCAATTCTTCATTAAACCATATCTTAAAGTAGGGAAAAGGATAAAGTAGACTACTCAGAATTCATTAGAAGGAAACAACAAAACATGAATTTCATATATAAAAATAAGTTTATAAAAATAAAGAAATAAAAGAGATAACTTACACTCCTTCCAAACCATATCCATAGAAGTTCTCTTCAAGCACTTTCCCTCTTTACAACCACTCTTAATTCTCTCTTAGAAGTGTAACGAAGAAGAAATCCCTCACCTTCCCTCTCCTCTTACAATCTATGAAGAAAATCTTCAAGCTTTGACTTTCTCTCTCTCTCTCTCTCTCTTCCTTCTTTAAACTCTCTCTCACGCCTCTGTTCAGCCCCCTTTGCAAGCCCTAGATTTCCCTCTCTTTAATTAGAGGCTTACTCCCTCCAAAAAGATTTCAAAATTCCCTCCAAAATTCTATCCAAAAGTCAACTCTTTTGAACTCCAAAAGATATGGCTATTGATCCAAGAGATATATCCCTTCATAAAAGAACCTTCCAAGGTGTCTAGATGCATTAAATTACTCCATGGAGTGTTTAGAACAAGTGACCTCTTCAAGATTTGTGAAAAATTCTTTCTGAACCATTGCCGCCTCAGACACTGGTTCTAGCGCTTCAGGCGCTAGCTTGCTTCAGACCGCATTGTTCTGGGTTTTCACGCTTGAGCTGCCATCTCTCTGTAAAATGGTGCTACAGGCACCAATTCTGGTGCTTCAAGGCCATCTGTCTGTAAAATGGCATTTCAGGCGCGAGTTCTGGCGCTTTAGGCGTCAGAATCTGAAAATTTGCTGTTTTAGCTACAAATTTCATCCTTTTTGCTAATTTTGCTCCAAATGCCTANTTTTTAAAAATAAGTTAATTGAGGACAAATAATATTTAGTTTACTTCTTTTTTAAGAGAAAATTTTCTTTCCCCCGAACTTAAATCTTTAAGTAATTAAAAATGTTTAGTACTAAGTTTTGTAGGTGAAAGAAAACAATAAATGCATAAAAAATAAAAACTAACATGCATTTGTAGGTGAAAGTATGAAATTAGGCTCTGTATACTGCAGGTATTAACTTTAAAAATACAGACTTTAAAGCAATAAATGAAACATAATATATTTTAAAGGATTTACTAAGAATTAAAAACATAAACAAAAATTGAAAATACTAAAAATGCAGAAAAAGTAAAAACTACAGTTACTATTACAATTAGATCTACAGTGCAATATTAAAATGAATGTTCCTTCTACACTTTTTCAAGTAAAACCAACTTCAAAAAATTAAAATACCAAACAAATAAACTAATAAAATAAACTCCTAAAATATCAGTCTTCATGCCCTTCCTCCTCATCATCATCTTCCTCTCCTTCTTCCTCATCATCATCATGATTTGGAGTATAAGGAGTGAAGCTAGGGCAAGTTGAAAATTCCACATTATAATCGCCCCGTACATATCTAACCATAGCCTCCTCATAAGCTATATCATGCTGAACTCTCCTGTGCTTATATTCATCATTGTAAGAATTCCTTGCTTAAATTCCCCCAATCTTATTTTGCAAATTTGCAATATTCATTTGCTGAATCATAAGCTGCTCCATAATATTATCAAGTGAAGTAGAGCGAGAAGTAGATAGACCTGCAGCTGATGTTGAGGGTTTATCACTACCTCCACTCATGGACTCAACAAATGATTCAAATCTTTGAATGGCATGCTTCACAATCGGATTTTCTGGCTGCAGCTTTACTTCATTTCTATGGGGCTCTACTCCTGATTGTTCACATAAAGTGAAAATCAGGGCAGGGTATCCCAAACCACTTGTTGTAGCACTGCTGGCTATACTCCGAGCATGATGAACTATAAGAGTACCAAAATCTACCACCTTCATTTTTTGAATGCAGAAGTTTAGTACAACTCTATCGTTCTTTACTTCACTCAGATGATTTGTTGGTAGTAATTTAGTAGAGATTAAATAATGTCATACCTTTGACTGAAAAGTTATCATGGAAGTGGAGAAATTAACCTTCTTATTACTTTTAATTTTCCATTCTCCTTTTCCATCAGTCAAAAAGGCAATTACTACATCTAGTGATGAATCGGTCGTCAAGAATGCAACATAGTCACAATGAAACACATTCCTCGGTCTATAAAATGCATTGATCCTTTCTCTTGAAAACTCAACTTGCTTATCTCTCACAAGGATATGATCATCTGTAGTGAATCACAAGTTGGCATAGAACTCCGGATCCGAGACACAATAGCTACTACAATGAAGTATGAGAACCTCTCCCAATTTCTGGCGACGATCAACATCTCGATCTCGCCAGCTGAGATAGCAAATGCCCTTTCTTGGATCTATTTTCTCTATTCCATTTGAGTATTGTAACAGTTCTGGGCCTTATAGTTTAATAATCTCCTCATGTCAAAATCTTCCGTAGGCTTTCCCCTTTTTACTCGTCNCTCGCCAGCTGAGATAGCAAATGCCCTTTCTTGGATCTATTTTCTCTATTCCATTTGAGTATTGTAACAGTTTTGGGCCTTATAGTTTAATAATCTCCTCACGTCAAAATCTTCCGTAGGCTTTCCCCTTTTTACTCGTGGAGCCATTGTAATTTCTATAAAAATCCAAATAAAATCAAAATAAATTACAAAATAAAAAATCTAGTTACACAAGTAAGATTATTTGGCAAGAAACTTTTTACCATGGGTTTTTTTAAAGCTTCTTCATCAAAAATCCCAAAATTTGGATCTCCTATAATGTAGGACAAATCCTTGATGAAAATAAAAAATTTCTAGGTTAAAGTGAAACTCTTACCAAGAGAAGATGAAATCTAAGATCTTTGGCCTTCCAAATCTTCTCAAATGCACACAATGTGAAGCCCTATGTCCCAGTTTAGAGGTAGGAGATGACCCAAGCAGTAAAAATGGTGTTTTACTGGTCGANAAGCCCTATGTCCCAGTTTAGAGGTAGGAGATGACCCAAGCAGTAAAAATGGTGTTTTACTGGTCGATTTTTTAGGTTTTTAAGAAAATTGGGCATTTTCAAGAATTTGGCGCCTCAGGCGCCAATGCCTAATTTTTCTAGATTTCATTTTCTAGAGAAATCTGCTACATACTACTTAAATTTAACCTCTAATTAACTTAATAAAACACTTATAATCATAATTAAACAATTTTCTAACACAAAACTTTCACAAACAACACAAAACTCACTTTTATATATAAAATCTGCACTATTACACACTAACAGTTTTCAAGCCAACAAAATCTAATTCAATGTCCAAAGCAAACCAAACATCCTAACACTAAAATCTAAACATCGAAATACTCACCAACAAACACAAATAGAGTTCAACAATGAAATTAAATGCAATACAAAATAACACAATAACATAAGTAAGTTGTACTAAATAAGAATTTTGTTCATAAAGTAAGTTCAATCATCTTCTTCGCTCTCGTCCTCCTAGATATCTCCCATGGATTGGCAGTGCATGTACAAGTTGTAGAAAGGTTGATAAGAAAATTCATCTCTTGAATCTTCCTCAATCCAAGCATGTTTCATGAGCATATGTACCAAACCATCTTCAATACACCCAGTATATTCAAAATGTTCTTTCAGTCTCTAATCTAGATGATATAACATTTCAAAAATATTCCCAATTACATGCATAAGGTTCTATACCTCTTTCTCTATCTCCTCGATCCTTTTAAAAGTGCATTCGAACTGAAGTAAGGTTGAATAGGTGATGAATTCTGGGGTGCTTGATCCATCAGTACATTCATACCATTCTCGTCTCCCAATCCAATGCAGTTGCAATAAACTTCTGGGTCCATAGGCTTTCAAGCAAGAAGCACTTTTTCCAAACTTTCATAAGGCTCTTGTGATTGACTGTATATTAGGAAAATAGTAGATGGTTGTCACGGTCTTGTAGTAGATACATTAATAATCAAACCTAAAACTGATTTCACAATTTTTTCACCAATATCAATAGGTTTTCTAATTTGAATACATTAATTCAGAATAACACTCTCTCTAGTTTCTTTACTGATTTTCATAGTGGGGAGTAATTTTGATGTAAGAAAGAAATGTCACGCCTTAGATGCAGGATTCAACAATGATGAAGAAAAACTTACATTTCCATTATCTCTGGCCTCCCAATTTGCATCTTCATTCGAAAGGTATTNAAAACTCACTTTTATATATAAAATCTGCACTATTACACACTAACAGTTTTCAAGCCAACAAAATCTAATTCAGTGTCCAAAGCAAACCAAACATCCTAACACTAAAATCTAAACATTGAAATACTCACCAACAAACACAAATAGAGTTCAACAATGAAATTAAATGCAATCCAAAATAACACAATAACATAAGTAAGTTGTACTAAATAAGAATTTTGTTCATAAAGTAAGTTCAATCATCTTCTTCTCTCTCGTCCTCCTAGATATCTCCCATGGATTGGCAGTGCATGTACAAGTTGCAGAAAGGTTGATAAGGAAATTCATCTCTTGAATCATCCTCAATCCAAGCATGTTTCATGAACATATGTACCAAACCATCTTCAATACACCCAGTATATTCAAAATGTTCTTTCAGTCTCTAATCTAGATGATATAACATTTAAAAAATATTCCCAATTACATGCATAAGATTCTATACCTCTTTCTCTATCTCCTTGATCCTTTTAAAAGTGCATTCGAACTGAAGTAAGGTTGAATAGGTGATGAATTATGGGGTGCTTGATCCATCAGTACATTCATACCATTCTCGTCTCCCAATCCAATGCAGTTGCAATAAACTTCTGGGTCCATAGGCTTTCAAGCAAGAAGCACTTTTTCCAAACTTTCATAAGGCTCTTGTGATTGACTGTATATTAGGAAAATAGTAGATGGTTGTCACAGTCTTGTAGTAGATACATTGATAATTAAACCTAAAACTGATTTCACAATTTTTGCACCAATATCAATAGGTTTTCTAATTTGAATACATTAATTTAGAATAACACTCTCTCTAGTTACTTTACTGATTTTCATAGTGGGGAGTAATTTTGATGCAAGAAAGAAATGTCACGCCTTAGATGCAGGATTCAACAATGATGAAGAAAAACTTACATTTCCATTATGTCTGGCCTCCCAATTTGCATCTTCATTCGAAAGGTATCGATAGAGTTCATTCATATTATCTCTTGTAGGGCTAAAATTTGCATAGTGGCAAATATGAACACTTTCAATCATAAACATATTGTTTATTTTTTAAGGAGTGAATTGCATAAACCTGCCTCACACATAGACAATTCCTTGGTTGATTCCATGAACTCTTTCATCATGGGGACAACTACAGTGGCAGTAGTGTAGCAAAGTACTTCCCAACGTCTCTGCATAATTATCTCTTCCACTCGAGTATTCGGTGTATTGAATCCTTGATTCAAAAATCCCCTTTCTTTGATTAGCCTCTTCTTCACAACCACCCGATCATGTAACTTTTGCGCATCAAATCTAACAAACTTTCTCTGGTAGAAAATTTTAAATCTCATAGAATTTTTAGAGTAGGAAGCCATAGGAATTGAGAAGTAGTGAGTCTTCCCTCGTTTTCCCCTCTAAAATAGACTTGGNTTCGGTGTATTGAATCCTTGATTCAAAAATCCCCTTTCTTTGATTAGCCTCTTCTTCACAACCACCCGATCAGGTAACTTTTGCGCATCAAAACTGACAAACTTTCTCTGGTAGAAAATTTTAAATCTCATAGAATTTTTAGAGTAGGAAGCCATAAGAATTGAGAAGTAGTGAGTCTTCCCTTGTTTTCCCCTCTAAAATAGACTTGAGAATCAGGTTTTGGGAGTTATAAGGAGAAGAACCCGCCAAAACTGCCTTTGGAAATATTTTAAGTCATTTTCATCACCGTGGTGCCTCAGGCGTTGATTCTGGTGCTTTAGGCATGAGCTCTCTCAAAAGTGGTGCCTCAGGCTTTAGTTCCAATATTTTTTGCCATTTTGATTTTAATCCAATAAATTCTCAAATTTTCCATAAAATTAGGTAAATAAAATGTNGCGTTGATTCTGGTGCTTTAGGCATGAGCTCTCTCAAAAGTGGTGCCTCAGGCTTTAGTTCCAATATTTTTTTCCATTTTGATTTTAATCCAATAAATTCTCAAATTTTCCATAAAATTAGGTAAATAAAATGCTTTTAAAAATATTTTCTCAATTTCAAGTTTCTCAAAAACATGAAATCTATAAAAAAATTAATATATATATATAAATAAAATATTCCTAACAAAAACATAAAATCAAAACAAACAAGAATAAATATGGGTTAATACAAGGTTAGTCTTTTCACATGAACTTTCTCTAAATGATTTAGGCATATTTCAAGTGAAGTTCTAAACACAGAAAAATTGTCCATAAAGTCTTCATTCCCTTTTCAATTAAATCACTAAAAATTGACATNTGCTTTTAAAAATATTTTCTCAATTTCAAGTTTCTCAAAAACATGAAATCTATAAAAAAATTAATATATATAAATAAAATATTCCTAACAAAAACATAAAATCAAAACAAACAACAATAAATATGGGTTGTTTCCCACAAAGCGCTTGGTTTAATGTCGTCAGCCTGACATTCGCAGTCTTTGTTTTGGGTGACCCAATATTACAATATCTTTAAAAACTGGTCTTTAACCATCATAATATGGTTTCAATCTGTGCCCATTCAGTTTAAATATCCTTCCAATCTTTGGATCTTCAATATTAACTACTCCATTGGGATAGACTTTTACAATTATGAATGGCTCATTCCACCTAGACTTTAGTTTTCCAGGAAATTATTTCAATCTTGTATTGTACAATAAAGCTTTTTGTCCAGGCTCAAATTCTTTTTTTATATCTTCTAATCATGTCATTCTTTCATTCTTTCCTTATAAATCCTAACATTATCATAAGATTCATTCATAATTTCTTTAAGCTCATTCAATTGCAATAATCTTTTCTCACCAGCATCTTTCAATTTGAAATTGAACTTCTTAATTGGCCAATAGGCTTTATGCTCCAATTCTATTAGTAATTGAAAAGTCTTCCAAAAAATTAATCGATATGAAGACATTCCTATAGGTGCCTTATAAGTTGGCCTGTAAGCCCATAATGCAATAACTAATCTAGCAGACCAATCTATTTTATTAGGATTAACCGTTTTTTCCAAAATTCTTTTAACTTCACGATTAGATACTTTTGCTAAACCACTATTCAAGGGATGATCAGCTGTTGCAATTTTATGCATAATATTATATTTTTCCACCAACCTTGCAATTGTTGCATTCCTAAAATGCAATCCTCCAAATTCAGAATCATAAAAACTTTTAATAATTTTTTGAATTTTTTTATGAGGCACACATCATCTCATTACTAAATCTTTACATTGTTTGTACAAATATGGGTCTTCCCAAAAATAAGATTTTGTATCGTGAATGAATTTATTTTCTTATTGTTTGGTCAGTTCATATAGTAAAATACCATGAACAATATAATTCACAATCTCAGCATACCATGGCATTTCCTATCCTTTTACAACATAAAGTTGTTCATCAAGAAAAGTTATTAATTTCTTTTCCAATAAAAATGTTTCTTCCTATTCCAACCAAGATAGATGATCAACAATTTGATTATCAGTCCCTTTCCTATCGATTACTAAAAAATTAAACTCTTGCATCAGAAGTAACCATCTAATTAATCTTGGTTTTGCATCCTTCTTTTGCAGTAAATATTTAATAGCTGAGTGCTCAGTATGCAAAATATACTTAGCTCCAATTTGATATGACCTAAACTTATCAAAAGAAAAAATAATGGCTAATAACTCTCTTTCAATAGTGGTGAAATTAATTTGAGCATCATTAAGAGTCTTGGTAGCATAGTATATAACTTTAAAAAATTTGTCATATCTCTACCCTAAAATAGCCCTAATTGCATAATCACTTGCATCACTCAAAAGGTTTCTCCCAGTCATGTGAAACAATTATAGGAGCAGTGATCAATTTTTCCTTTAAAGTTTTAAAGGCTTTAAGACACTCTTGGTTGAAGTCAAATTTTGTATCTTTTACTAAAAGTTGGCATAAAGGCATAGTAATTTTTGAAAAAACTTTAATATATCACCTATAAAATACAACATGTCCTAAAAAACTCCTAACTCCCCTTAGAGTAGTAGGTGAAGGTAGGTTAGATATAACCCGTATTTTTGCAAGATCTACTTCTGTGCCATTTTCAGAAATTTTTTGCCCAAGTACAATTCCTCCTGCAATCATAAATTGACAATTTTCCCAGTTTAATACAAGGTTAGTCTTTTCACATGAACTTTCTCTAAATGATTTAGGCGTATTTCAAGTGAAGTTCTAAACACAAAAAATTGTCCATAAAGTCTTCAATCCCTTTTCAATTAAATCACTAAAAATTGACACCATACATATTTAAAATATTATAGGTGCATTACATAATCCAAAGGATGTTCACTGAAAGCAAAAGTCCCACAAGTATTAGTAAATGTTGTTTTTTCTTGATCCTTTAGAGTAATATGTATTTGATGATAACCGGTTTATCCATTTAGAAAATAAATATATCTGTGCGCAGCCAGTCTATCCAACTCCTGGTCCAAAAAGGGTGAAGGAAAGAGATCCTTCCTGGTTACAAATTTAATTTTCTATAATATATGCAAATTCTCCATCCAGTGACTTATCTTGTCAGTATTAATTCATTATTCTCATTTGTCACAACAGT
>JXCR01147441.1:155446-185612 GCA_002079205.1 Phalaenopsis hybrid cultivar | reverse complement strand
AATCTTTGTTTTTCTGCTTCAGTCTTTGAGGAAATGGAGGTGATGGTCTTTCTACAGTGATTTTCAATGGTTTAATAGGACATTCAGACTGAAAATGAAACTATTCACCAGATTTTTTATTTTCCACCACACCTTTGTCAACTTCAACTTCCACTTCTTTTTGAACTTTGGTTTCCAATTCTCTTCCACTTCTCAGTTGAATAGCCTTAATTTGCTCTTTGTTATGATCTTTAGGATTTACTTCAATATTACTAGGTAACGTTCCTGTAGGTCTATTACTAAGTGCAGTAACAATACATCCCATCTAATTTTCCATGTTTCTAATTGCAGCTCCTTGACTTTGTAATTGACTTCCCATTTGTAATATTATTTCTTTCATTGACAAATTCTTCTCCTTACTTTGCAAATTATTAAAAGCTGAGGTTTATTTGTAGGATTTCCTTTATTGTTGGAGTTTCCCAATGGGTTTGTGGGGTTGCCAATGGGTTCGCAGGGTTATTTCCCCATTGCAAATTTGCAGCATTAGAGTTATTTTTACTCCAACAAAAATTTGGATGATTTATCCAACCAAGGTTATAATAATTGGCATAAGGATTATTTTAACGATTATTTCTTGCATTTAAGGTCTCATAAAAATATTGAGATTCAATCATTTGTCCCATTGACTTTTCCTTAAGCGCAGGTGTTGTCTGAGAATAATTCATTCCTTGTTGATTTATCCTCTTTGATATAACATCTATTTGGGCAACCAGCATAGCTATTGCATCAGAATCATGAATACTATCTACTTTTTTTTGGATTTACTCTTTTAGAGGGCCATTAAAAATTATTAGTAGCCATCTCTTCTATTAATGAATATGCTTCATAGAATGGTTTTGACATTAATGATCCACCAGTAGCAGCGTTAATTATTGATCTAAGAGATCCAACAAGTCCATTATAAAAAGTTTGAATTATTAATCAATCTGACAATGCATGGTGTGGACACTTCCTAAGAGGATTCTTAAATCTTTCCCGGACTTCATAAATTGATTCCTCTTCAAGCTGATAAAAAAAGTAATATCATTTCTAAGCTTAGCAGTTATTGAAGGCAGGAAATATTTACATAAAAATATTTGTGATAATTCTCCCCAAGTTCTGATAGATCCAAGTGCTAACCAGTTTAACCATATCTTAGCTTTATCTCTTAGTGAAAAAGGAAAAAGTCTAAGTCTGATGGCATCATTCGACACTCCATCATATTTAAAGGTAGCACACNTCTTAGTGAAAAAGGAAAAAGTCTAAGTCTGATGGCATCATTCGACACTCCATCATATTTAAATATAGCACATAATTCTAAAAAACTAGCAAGGTGTAAGTTAGGAACTTTAGTTGGTGTTCCCCCAAATTGATTATTTTGCACCATTTATATAATAACAGATTTAAGTTTAAATGAATTGGTAGCTATAGTAGGGTATTATATATTCAAATGAATTTCATCTGTTGTANTAAGTTAGGAACTTTAGTTGGTGTTCCCCCAAATTGATTATTTTGCACCATTTATATAATAACAGATTTAAGCTTAAATGAATTGGTAGCTATAGTAGGGTATTATATACTCAAATGAATTTCATCTGTTGTGGGATTAACATAATTTCTTAAAGGTCTCTGATTATAATCATTTTCATTACCAGCACTATTTGTGTTGCAAGGCATTTTACTAATTATATCTATCTCTTTTCATTATTTTTGAATTTTTCTAATAGGTCTTTCTTACTCTGAATCATAAGGTACAAAATCTTCAGATCTTAAACTACACATCAACAAACACAATAAGCAATTAAAATAAGCAACACACTAAAATATGAAAATATTTAAAATTAAACTACAAACATTTTTTTTAAATAAAATGATTTAAATTATAAAATAATTTACTAATATTTTTTTACTTCCTCGTTAACGATGCNACAATAAGCAATTAAAATAAGCAACACACTAAAATATGAAAATATTTAAAATTAAACTACAAACATTTTTTTAAATAAAAAGATTTAAATTATAAAATAATTTACTAATATTTTTTTTACTTCCTCGTTAATGATGTNTTGAATGATTGATTCTTTTAATATAAGCTACTGTTCATTGATTCTTTTTATATAAGCTAATGTTCATCCAAATGCTTTTTTATATCTTCTTAAAGTTTCCAACAACTGTTATTTTTGCATATAAGTTAATTCTANCTTTCTTTGGAACATAGTGAATTGGACTTACCCATGCACCATCTAAAATAGGATATATTATTCTAGTAACTATCCATTTTAAAATCTTTTTTATAACAACTTCTTTCATTATAAGATTCAATCTTTTTTAAGTATTAGCTCTTTNCTTTCTTTGGAACATAGTGAATTGGACTTACCCATGCACCATCTAAAATAGGATATATTATTCTAGTAACTACCCATTTTAAAATCTTTTTTATAACAACTTCTTTCATTATAAGATTCAATCTTTTAAGTATTAGCTCTTTGTTCATGTTGATCTTCCAATAAAATTATATGCATACAAATTGAATGATTGATTCTTTTAATATAAGCTACTGTTCATTGATTCTTTTTATATAAGCTAATGTTCATCCAAACGCTTTTTTATATCTTCTTAAAGTTTCCAACAACTGTTATTTTTGCTATAAGTTAATTCTAAGGATATAATAACAGGTAATGTGGATAAATCTCCTAAGAATGCAAACTTTAAATGTGTAGGAAGTGTTTTCATTTCTAAATCAAGAGGTTTCTCAATAAATGAAATCAAATTCTTGTCATTTTTTTCTCGAATCTAAAATTTTAAATTTTTTCTTGAATATAATCTAAATCTTCATTACTCACTTTNTGTGTAGGAAGTGTTTTCATTTCTAAATCAAGAGGTTTCTCAATAAATGAAATCAAATTCTTGTCATTTTTTCTCGAATCTAACATTTCAAATTTTTTCTTGAATATAATCTAAATCTTCATTACTCACTTCCATAGATTCATCTTGAATTTTATACTCATCTTCCAAATGTTCTTTTTTCAAAATTATTTTTGAATGTCTTCGTGAAATATTTATGGCTTAAATATTTGTTAATATCAATTCTAATGCATTCAATCTCTTACTCTTTTGTAGGGTATCTCATTGATTTTACAATATTAAATGTAACCTCTTAATCACTGACTCTCATAATTAGTTCTCCTTTCTGCACATCTATCGAAGCTCTTCCAGTGGCAAGGAATGATCTTCCTAAAATGATAGGAATTTTTTTATCTTTCTCTATATTTAATTAAATAAAATCGACAGGAAAGATAAATTTATAAAATTTTACCAAAACATCTTCATAACTTATTTAGGATAGGTAATCAAATGATCAACANCAAGGAATGATCTTCCTAAAATGATAGGAATTTTTTTATCTTTCTCTATATTTAATTAAATAAAATCGACAGAAAAGATAAATTTATCAAATTTTACCAAAACATCTTCATAACTCCTTTAGGATAGGTAATCAAATGATCAACTAATTAAAGAGTTACAGCTGTAGGTGAAATATCTCCTAAACCCAACCTTCTGAAAATTGATAAAGGCATAAGTTAATACTAGCTCCTAAATCACATTAAAATTTTCAAAAAAATCTTTTGCTAATAGCACAAGGAATAGTAAAACTACCAAGAACATTAAGTTTTTTAGGAAGCTTTTTATGAATTATAGTGCTACACCTCACTGAGTGCAACAATCTCATTAACTACAAACTTCATTTTCTTATTGATTATATCCTTCATTAACTTCACATAGCTTGACATTTTTTACAAGGCTTCAATAAATGGAATGTTTATCGTTAATTTCCTTAATCTTTCAAAAAATTTTGAAAATTGACNCTTCTGAAAATTGATAAAGGCATAAGTTAATACTAGCTCCTAAATCACATTAAAATTTTCAAAAAAATCTTTCGCCAATAGCACAAGGAATAGTAAAACTACCAAGAACATTAAGGTTTTTAGGAAGATTTTTATGAATTATAGTGCTACACCTCACTAAGTGCAACAATCTCATTAACTACAAACTTCATTTTCTTATTGATTATATCCTTCATTAACTTCACATAGCTTGACATGTTTTACAAGGCTTCAATAAATGGAATGTTTATCGTTAATTTCCTTAATCTTTCCAAAAATTTTGAAAATTGATAATCTTTGTTTTTCTGCTTCAGTCTTTGAGGAAATGGAGGTGATGGTCTTTCTACAGTGATTTTCAATGGTTTAATAGGACATTCAGACTGAAAATGAAACTATTCACCAGATTTTTTATTTTCCACCACACCTTTGTCAACTTCAACTTCCACTTCTTTTTGAACTTTGGTTTCCAATTCTCTTCCACTTCTCAGTTGAATAGCCTTAATTTGCTCTTTGTTATGATCTTTAGGATTTACTTCAATATTACTAGGTAACGTTCCTGTAGGTCTATTACTAAGTGCAGTAACAATACATCCCATCTAATTTTCCATGTTTCTAATTGCAGCTCCTTGTCTTTGTAATTGACTTCCCATTTGTAATATTATTTCTTTCATTGACAAATTCTTCTCCTTACTTTGCAAATTATTAAAAGCTGAGGTTTATTTGTAGGATTTCCTTTATTGTTGGAGTTTCCCAATGGGTTTGTGGGGTTGCCAATGGGTTCGCAGGGTTGTTTCCCCATTGTAAATTTGCAGCATTAGAGTTATTTTTACTCCAACAAAAATTTGGATGATTCTTCCAACCAAGATTATAATAATTGGCATAAGGATTATTTTAACGATTATTTCTTGCATTTAAGGTCTCATAAAAATATTGAGATTCAATCATTTGTCCCATTGACTTTTCCTTAAGCGCAGGTGTTGTCTGAGAATAATTCATTCCTTGTTGATTTATCCTCTTTGATATAACATCTATTTGGGCAACCAGCATAGCTATTGCATCAGAATCATGAATACTATCTACTTTTTTTGGATTTACTCTTTTAGAGGGCCATTAAAAATTATTAGTAGCCATCTCTTCTATTAATGAATATGCTTCATAGAATGGTTTTGACATTAATGATTCACCAGTAGCAGCGNAAAAAACTTGATGCACAGATTTGTGTGTGTTATTTTTCCATATATTTTTCAATATTACAAAATACACACAACAGTTATAATAAGAAATATGCAATATAAACTCAACAAAAAGAACTTTAATAAAAAAATTTATCTTTTAAAAATCTTTAAACAGCCAAATCCCCTGCTAATAACGCAATTATACATATCGCTCAAGTAATAAAGGGCTATAATAGAGTCTTAGATATCATCCCACATGGAAGTTGGAAATGCTTATAGATAAATTCTTATGATTATAATGTAAATCACAATATAAACTATGAAATTGAAGTACAAAATTCGAATCTAAAGTAATTGAGTGGATGTTAAATAAAATGTAGTAAGAGAACTATGTTAATTAAACTAATTGCTAAACTTTCAAAATTAAACTTACAAAAACTAAACAAAGTTTTTGTGATGAAGAGTTCAAATTTAAGAAAGTATCATTCCCCTTTACAATGAGTATATGGATTGTGAAGAAATTAAAATCATTTGAAATTATATAAAATTATTTTTTGTCACATAGGAGCAATCCTATTTTGTACCATCTTCCAAGTGCATAAAAAACATTGACTAATCCAGAGTTTGGTCCTTAATTTTATGGTTAGGTTGAGAGGATACTAACTACCACTCCAGAGCTCCCCCTACTCCCTAGCCTAAGGGCTAACATTCCTACAATAGTTTCAATTCAATTGGACCGAATTGGAGATTTTAATCTCTCACCTTAAAATCTCCAATTTTGCATCCAACAAAGTATATTTCTATATTTATTTGCATTGAACCCAATTGATGAGATCCTCTCCCTTCGAATCAAAAGAGATTCTCACTATGTTGTAGAAATCATAACCCTTTTGGAACATATGTTTCTCAACACATTTTTAAATTTCAATTGGCCAGATCAAAAAGTAATTAAAGATCAAAGTTTGAATCATCACAAATTATTGATATTTAAGATTGTATAAAACAAATCAATTCTTTAGAAAACCATATCTCAAAGTAGGTAGAAAGATAAAGTAGACTACTCAGAATTCATGAGAAGGAAATAACATAACACATATTTCATATATACAAACAAGTTTATAAAAACAAATAATAAAAGAAAACTTATCTCACACTCAAGAAAATCCTTAGAAGTTCTCTTTAAGAACTTTCCTTATTTACAAGCACTCTCAATTCTTTCTTAGAAGTGTAATGAATAAGAATTCTCTCTCCTCTTACAATCTTTGAAGAAAATCTCCAAGCCCATGTCTTTCTCTCTCTCTCTCTCTTGCCTTCTTCAAACTCTCTCTCACGCCTCTCTTCAGCCCTCCTTTTCCAGCCATAGAGTTACCACTCTTTTATTAGAGGCTCCCACCCTCCAAAAAGAATTGAAAATTCCCTCCAAAATTCTATCCAAAAGTCAAACCTTTTGAATTCCAAAAGATATGTCTATTGATCCNATTGGACCGAATTGGAGATTTTAATCTCTCACCTTAAAATCTCCAATTTTGCATCCAACAAAGTATATTTCTCTATTTATTTGCATTGAACTCAATGGATGAGATCCTCTCCCTTGGAATCAAAAGAGATTCTCACTATGTTGTAGAAATCATAACCCTTTTGGAACATATGTTTCTCAACACATTTTTAAATTTCAATTGGCCAGATCAAAAAGTAATTAAAGATCAAAGTTTGAATCATCACAAATTATTGATATTTAAGATTGTATAAAACAAATCAATTCTTTAGAAAACCATATCTCAAAGTAGGTAGAAAGATAAAGTAGACTACTTAGAATTCATGAGAAGGAAATAACATAACACATATTTCATATATAAAAACAAGTTTATAAAAACAAATAATAAAAGAAAACTTATCTCACACTCAAGAAAATCCTTAGAAGTTCTCTTTAAGCACTTTCCCTATTTACAAGCACTCTCAATTCTCTCTTAGAAGTGTAATGAAGAAGAATTCTCTCTCCTCTTACAATCTTTGAAGAAAATCTCCAAGCCCATGACTTTCTCTCTCTCTCTCTCTTGCCTTCTTCAAACTCTCTCTCACACCTCTCTTCAGCCCTCCTTTTCCAGCCATAGAGTTACCACTCTTTTATTAGAGGCTCCCACCCTCCAAAAAGAATTGAAAATTCCCTCCAAAATTCTATCCAAAAGTCAACCTTTTTGAATTCCAAAAGATATGTCTATTGATCTAAGAGACATATACATTCATAAAAGAACATTCCAAAGTGTTTAGATGCATTAAAGCACTCCACGGGGTATTTAGAATAAGTGGCCCATTAGAAATTCTCGCAAAATTTGTCCCAAACAAGGTTAATTTGTAAGAAAAGTCATCTCTAGTGCCTCAAGCGCTGGTTCTGGCGCTTCAGGTGCCAACTTGCTTAAGACCGTGTTGTTTGGGGTTTTGGCACATCAGGTGCTAGTTCTCTATAAAAGAGCACTTTAGGCACAAATTTTGGTGTTTCAGGCACCAACTCTATGTATAATGATAGTCCAGGTGCCNTAGCTTGAAAGTTTGATAAGAGTTTGATTTTGATTATATCCTACAATTATCACTATAATAATACTTTTAAACCTAAACTAAAATACTTAGTGAAAATCAGAAAGTGGAGTTTAATATATTAAAAGTATTATTTCTTATACAATGAAATTAGTGACATGTGTAAAAGTAAAACAAGTAGTGAGAGAGATTATGACAAATATGAGCAATTATATTCTTTACCCTAAGTAGAGATGTTGTAAAGAACATTGGTTAATCTAAAGTTTGAATAAATTTGAGATGGGTTAGGTAGGGAAGATACTATCTCTCACTCTAAAGTTCCATCTTATCCCTCCACCTGGAGGCTAACATCTTGCATCAAAACCTAAAACAATAGACCAAATTTATTAGCTTTAGCATGTCACTCATAAGTCCTCTAATTCAAAACCCATTAAAGATTATTTTCATATTTATTTGCACTAAACTATATGGACTACATTCTCATCCATACAATCTCATGTGATTCTACCACAATTAATTGAGACAATACCATCTTAAATTTTACATGTTCTCACAATAAATTTTAACATGCAAGTTATTCAAGTTTTTATTTAAATGAATAATAAAGTAAAATCATCACAATAAATTCTCACTCTACTCACTTCTATATCCTACACATGCATACTAATTTATTATAAGAGGGAAGAGAAAAGAAAACTACTCACTACACATGGAGAAACAATAAGAACTTTTCATTGAACAAGACTTCGAAACCATACAAACAAAGTACTAGAGTCAAATCCAAATGCATTAAAAATACTTAACTTAGATGACAATAAAACTCTCTNCCTCTAATTCAAAACCCATTAAAGATTATTTTCATATTTATTTGCACTAAACTATATGGACTACATTCTCATTCATACAATCTCATGTGATTCTACCACAATTAATTGAGACAATACCATCTTAAATTTTACATGTTATCACAATAAATTTTAACATGCAAGTTGTTCAAGTTTTTTTTTAAATGAAGAATAAAGTAAAATCATCACAATAAATTCTCACTCTACTCACTTCTATATCCTACACATGCATACTAATTTATTATAAGAGGGAAGACTAAGGAAAACTACTCACTACACATGGAGAAACAATAAGAACTTTTCATTGAACAAGACTTTGAAACCATACAAACAAAGTACTAGAGTCAAATCCAAATGTATTAAAAATACTTAACTTAGATGACAATAAAACTCTCCTTGTTTAGCAAAATCAATCTTCTTACAATCCTCTCCAAGAACAAAGTGAAAAGAAAAGAAGAAATTTTCACACTCTTGCTTTCTCTCTCACCTTGTCGCCTCTCTTGGGGCTCATGCCCGAGCCTTCTTATTCTTCTCGAAGCCTTCTTCTCCTCTTTCAATAAATTTAAGAGTTCAAAAGTCATTTTAAAAATATTTTTAAGCATTATTTATAATTTCTCAAAAAAATCTTAAGTGTCTCTTCAAAACTGTCCATATTCATTGAATCTTGCAAATATTGCCTGAAGTGCCTCTTCAAAACTCCTTTTAACCACCATAAATTCTTATTTAAAGTATGTTTAGCAATTTTNGCCTTCTTATTCTTCTCGAAGCCTTCTTCTCCTCTTTCAATAAATTTAAGAGTTCAAAAGTCATTTTAAAAACATTTTTAAGCATTATTTATAATTTCTCAAAAAATTCTTAAGTGTCTCTTCAAAACTGTCCATATTCATTGAATCTTGCAAATATTACCTGAAGTGCCTCTTCAAAACTCCTTTTAACCACCATAAATTCTTATTTAAACTATGTTTAGCAATTTCCAATGACTTCCCAAAGAGATGCATGAAGCAACGCTTCAAAAATCATCCAAATCCGATGTATATTCTAGAAGATATGTTGAAAACCGTCTTTGACTCCTAAGCGACATTTTTGGGCTCTGAAGCGCCCTCCTCTCTATGTGAGTGGTACCTAAGTGCCATATTTGGGCACTTAAGTGCTGGGTACAAACACTTAAGTTCCTAGTTTTGGTTCCCATGGCTCTGGTGTGCCTCGATTCGACCCGATTTGCTCTAGTTTGCTCCATTTTGGTCCATTTTTGTTCCTTTTGCTCCAATCTCTCCAAATTCATCAATTTGATGTACCTACAACCAAAAATACAAGAAAAAATACCTTTAAAGTTNTGGCACCAAAAACTTGATCCCAAACTTGATCCCAAGCAAAGTAAGATTTCAATTATATTTATAGGGATTCTATGCAAGTATACGTATCGTTATCAAGAAATATAAAGCTTTCCAATTAAGCCCCAAATGTCGATCCCACGGTGATCGAGGTTAATCATAGTGGCTTTCAAAAGAAGTTATAGTCTAGAATAACACGCCTTAGCTTGAAAGTTTGATAAGAGTTTGATTTTGATTATATCCTACAATTATCACTATAATAATACTTTTAAACCTAAACTAAAATACTTAGTGAAAATCAGAAAGTGGAGTTTAATATATTAAAAGTATTATTTCTTATACAATGAAATTAGTGACATGTGTAAGAGTAAAACAAGTAGTGAGAGAGATTATGACAAATATGAGCAATTATATTCTTTACCCTAAGTAGAGATGTTGTAAAGAACATTGGTTAATCTAAAGTTTGAATAAATTTGAGATGGGTTAGGTAGGGAAGATACTATCTCTCACTCTAAAGTTCCATCTTATCCCTCCACCTGGAGGCTAACATCTTGCATCAAAACCTAAAACAATAGACCAAATTTATTAGCTTTAGCATGTCACTCTTAAGTCCTCTAATTCAAAACCCATTAAAGATTATTTTCATATTTATTTGCACTAAACTATATGGACTACATTCTCATTCATACAATCTCATGTGATTCTACCACAATTAATTGAGACAATACCATCTTAAATTTTACATGTTATCACAATAAATTTTAACATGCAAGTTGTTCAAGTTTTTTTTTAAATGAAGAATAAAGTAAAATCATCACAATAAATTCTCACTCTACTCACTTCTATATCCTACACATGCATACTAATTTATTATAAGAGGGAAGACTAAGGAAAACTACTCACTACACATGGAGAAACAATAAGAACTTTTCATTGAACAAGACTTTGAAACCATACAAACAAAGTACTAGAGTCAAATCCAAATGTATTAAAAATACTTAACTTAGATGACAATAAAACTCTCCTTGTTTAGCAAAATCAATCTTCTTACAATCCTCTCCAAGAACAAAGTGAAAAGAAAAGAAGAAATTTTCACACTCTTGCTTTCTCTCTCACCTTGTCGCCTCTCTTGGGGCTCATGCCCGAGCCTTCTTATTCTTCTCGAAGCCTTCTTCTCCTCTTTCAATAAATTTAAGAGTTCAAAAGTCATTTTAAAAATATTTTTAAGCATTATTTATAATTTCTCAAAAAAATCTTAAGTGTCTCTTCAAAACTGTCCATATTCATTGAATCTTGCAAATATTGCCTGAAGTGCCTCTTCAAAACTCCTTTTAACCACCATAAATTCTTATTTAAAGTATGTTTAGCAATTTTCAATGACTTCCCAAAGAGATGCATGAAGCAACGCTTCAAAAATCATCCAAATCCGATGTATATTCTAGAAGATATGTTGAAAATTGTCTTTGACTCCTAAGCGCCATTTTTGGGCTCTGAAGCGCCCTCCTCTCTATGTGGGTGGTACCTAAGTGCCATATTTGGGCACTTAAGTGCTGGGTACAAACACTTAAGTTCCTAGTTTTGGTTCCCATGGCTCTGGTGTGCCTCGATTCGACCCGATTTGCTCCACTTTGCTCCATTTTGGTCCATTTTTGTTCCTTTTGCTCCAATCTCTCCAAATTCTTCAATTTGATGTACCTACAACCAAAAATACAAGAAAAAATACCTTTAAAGTGCAATATAACTATAAAATAAAGCATGAAAATAGTACATTTTTAGGCGTATCAAAATCCCCCAAACATAAACATTACTTGTCCTCAAGTAATACTACATTTTAAAAATAATTTATGTAGATTAGAGTTAATGGATCATAATTTAGAATTGCTAAAATTTTGTTCTGNCAAAATCCCCCAAACTTAAACATTACTTGTCCTCAAGTAATACTACATTTTAAAAATAATTTATGTAGATTAAAGTTAATGGATCATAATTGAGAATTGCTAAAATTTTGTTCTAAAAATGTGATAGTTCAGATTAGAAGAGATTCCAATGATTCAGACTAGCACAAGGTCTAAAATATTTATCATCAAACTTAGAAATTTGTTTTTCTATCTAATTCAGAAATATATGCAGATTTTTCAAATTTTGGATCCTATGAACTTTACTTTCTAGACTTAAGAACTCTCTAAAAAATATTTTTTACTAATATAATTATAAAAAGAATGCTTAGGATTGTTCTAAGTTCGTTACTCTAGAAAGACTTAAGTGAAACCCATTTTTTGATTAGGACTTCTCCCAAGCTTCTCCTCACCTTTTTTTCATATTTTTAAGGATCTATTTGATCCATTATTATTATTTTTTTCTTTTTATTTTTTTATGTGAGGATTACTATATCTTGAGAAGTCCTTAAATGATTTAAAATTCCACTATCCTCCTTTAAAGTTAAAGCTTATNATTATTATTATTTTTTTCTTTTTATTTTTTTATGTGAGGATTACTATATCTTGAGAAGTCCTTAAATGATTTTAAATTCCACTATCCTCCTTCAAAATTAAAGCTTACTACTTTCGTTCACTTAAAAAGATATATTTTTTTATTTTATTATTTAAAAATACTTTCTAAAAGAGCCTTAAATGTTTGAAAATAAAAATTCTAAGAATCCTTAATTTTTCAAAAAAATACAATTTTTCCTTACAAAAGATAGTTATTCATTTTTTCAAGCTCTCTAATAAATATCCTTAACTCTACGTTCACCCTTTTCACCAAAAATATCAACTAAATTTTCCTACTCCATTTTTATACTTAAAATTTTAACATCCTTAAGGTGACTCCACATAAAAATAATCATTAGAAATAAAATACAAATTTATTTATTGCACTTTTGAAAAGATGTAAGGTTTAAATTTGAAACTTTTTTCCCCCCAAACTTAAGCTCAAACATGTTTAACAATGAAGTACAAAAATATGCGGCAAGGAAATATCTCTTTTACNCATTAGAAATAAAATACAAATTTATTTATTGCACTTTTGAAAAGATGTAAGGTTTAAATTTGAAACTTTTTTTCCCCCCAAACTTAAGCTCAAACATGTTTAACAATGAAGTATAAAAATATGCGGCAAGGAAATATCTCTTTTAAAATTTACTACACATTCTACAAAAATATAAACAAATAACACATGGTAGAATATTACAGTATAAAGTAAATCTAGCCTAAACATGCTTAACATAACACTATAAAGGAATTTTAAATAGTTGAACAGGTACAAATTGAAAATTAAATAGGAACACATTTTAAACTTTATAAAGGAATTGCTACATGCTAATAAGTTTAAGATATTAAGATAAATTTTATCATCTCCAATGACTCATTCAACTTGACTGACAAATCTAGACACACAAACTCCAACACATAGATCATAGATTCATAAACAAACAACAACTGAGGTTAAATTGTTCTACCTTCTATTCACATTTTCCCTCCTTACTTTCAATTTCTAATGGAAGGAACTGCACTAATAATGTGGATGTATTATAAAAAGTTTATATGGTTATCATCCATGGACCAGAATTCTCTCATGTGTTGTCAATTTAAAGGTTACTTTAAGTCTAAGGTATACACAATTTGGTAAATAAAAAAAGTGCAGTTCATCAACATGTTGTTCGCTAAGTAAGGTCATGACCTTACTTAGTGAATAAAAAGTTAGATAAATGAAGTGATAGAGTTTACATGGAGCGGACCAAGTCCAAAATCTACATACTTTGAGGTAATGCTTAGCTCCGGTTGAGAACTAAGTCGTAACAGACTCGTCAACCTGCTACTACCAGAAATCATATACAAATCTAGTCATGATGAAGGAATAACCGCACAACATTAATCCACTCCAGTCTTACACATCAAACACGGATCAAAGTACAAAATCTCACTATTATCTAATCCAACATAACAACAATCACACTAAACAGATAATAAATATAACCATGGGTTGCCTCCCACAAAGCACTTAGTCTAACATCGATGACCCGATGTATTTAATGTTTACTCTGGTTTCCCCAGCATTAGAATCTCATTCATTTTGTCTGTGTACTATGAAATATGCCATTCTGTGATTTTAAATAACTCTTTCTTAGGAGAGCATTTTCTAATTTCATCTTTCAATTCAGGTTCTTCTTGTGATTGAGTTGAATTTGAAGATATAAAGACTGGTGATGTAGTTGAATTCCCTAAATAGGTAGGCTTTATAATTGTATGGGGTACATTCATCTTAAGTTCATGAGATTTTTCAACAGATGGGATTAAAAGTTTATTATTTTTTTGTAACATCCATCATTTCACACCTCTCCTGAACATACATACAGTCTTCTTTAAATAACATTTTCAACTCATCATGAAAGTCAATCGATCTCATCTGTTAAATTACTCTCAAAACTTTCTTGGAAATGGTCATTACTTAGATCATCAATTTCATCCATCCAAAAAAATCATCATATTTTCTCTCAGCTTAATAATTCATAGTCTTTAAGACATCAAAGGTGGCTTCATGGTCATTAATATTCATAGTTAACTCTCCTTTTTGCACATCTATCATAGCTTGTCCAGCAACAAGAAAAGGTCTCCCTAAAATAATCGGACTTTCTTTATCTTCATCCATATCTAATACAATAAAGTTCATAGGAAAGAAAAATTTATCCACTTTAACAAGTACGTCTTCTATAACCCCTTTTGGATAAATGATAGATCGATCAGTTAACTGAAGGTTTACGGTAGTGGGAGCAATATCAGCTAAACCCAACCTTCTAAATATAGATAGAGGCATCACATTAAAGCTCGATCCTAAATCGCAGAAAGCTTTTTCACATAATCTTTCTCCAAATACACAAGGAATTGTTAAGATAGAAAGATCTTTAAGTTTCTTAGAAAGCTTTTTATGAAGTATAGCGCTGCACTCCTCACTTAGTGTAACTGTCTCGTAAGCCCCAAATTTCCTTTTCTTGTATATTATCTCCTTCATAAATTTTGCATAACTTGGCATATGTTCTAAAGCTTCAGCGAAAGGAATATTTATTGTTAACTTCTTAAGTACTTCCAGAAACCTTGAAAATTATTTATCCAACTCATACTATCTAAGTCTTTGAGGAAATGGAGGTGGTGGTTTTTCTAAATTGATTTTAGTTGGAGATATTAAATTTTTAAGATCCTTAGAAACATGTTCTTTAGGTCTTTTAGTTTCGTTTATTTCTCTCACAACTTCTTTCTCTTTTCTAACCACATCCTTTATTCTCTTCTACTTCTTAATTGGACAACGTCTACTTGTTCATCAATTTTCTCTTTATGGTCGATCTCAGTATTGCTAGGAAGTGTTCCTTGGGGTCTTTTGCTAAGAGAATTAGCAATTTGTACCAGTTGATTCTCTATGTTTCTAATTGCAGCATTTTAACCTTGCAACTAGTTTTCCATTTGCAATACCACTTCTTCTATAAACATCTTCTTATCCTCAAATTGTTGATCATTGTTAGAGTCCGGTGGATATGAAGGTCTACAGTTTGTGTTCACCTGATTATTCCAACTTATATTAGGATTTCTATGATTATTTTCTCATTGTTGGTTTCCACCACCAGTAGTATGATACCAGTTAAAATTAGGAAGGCACTTCCAACTTGGGTTGTAAATATCAGAATACGGGTTGTTTAGGGTATTTAAAGTCTTATATGAAAAGCTAGAATCAATCATATGCCCTAATGAACTTTCCTAACTTACTGGGGTAAATTGAGGCAGGTTCATTCCAAGTTGGTCCAACTTCCTTGATATTGTAGCAACCTGAGATGCAAGATTTGCAATCACATCTGTATCATGAACACTGGTTACCTTTTTAGTATTTACCCTTGCATACATTGAAATTCATTTTTAGTCATTTCTTCAATTAACGCATATGCTTCATCAAATGGTTTTGATCCACCAGCGGCAACATCAATTGTAAACCTAAGGGATCCTACTAACCCATTGTAAGAAGTTTGAATGATTAACCAATCGGGTAGAGCATGATGTGGGAACTTTCTTAGGGATTCCTTAAATCTTTCTCAGGCTTTGTATATTAATTCCTCTTTATACTGACAAAATGAGATAATATCATTTCCAAGTTTAGTTGCCCTTGAAGGTGAAAAATTCTTAGCTAGGAATTTCTGAGTTAACTCCTCTTAATTTTTAATAGAGCCGGATGCTATTGAGTATAACCACAGTTTAGCTTTATCCCTTAGTGAGAAAGGAAAAAGCCTTAGTCTGACAGCATTGTCTGACATGTCGTTATAATGAGATGTAGCACAAAGTTCTAGAAAACTTGATAAGTGTAAATAGGGATCCTCCGAATGAGTTCCCCCAAACTAGTTGTTCTGCACCAGTTGGATAATTGCTGGATTTAGTTCAAACGAGTCAACTTCTATGACAGAGTTTTGTATACTTGAGTGAATTTCATCTGCCATAAGATTTACATAATCCCTCAATGATTTTTGATGATTTTCTAAGCTATTATTTTGAATGTTTTCCATTTTCATTTCTAGTTTTTCAAGACCTTTATATTTTTTGAATATTTTCATTTTTTTCTAACTCAGGATCATAAGACACAAGTCCCGCAGATCTTTTACTTTGCATACACAACACACGAAACAATACATTAACAATTAAACAAATAAAACAAATAAAACAAATAAAATGTTCAACATAAAAAAAACATTTTCACAAACACCTTATTTTTCACACAAACATTTTTTTTACAACACTTTTTCATACAAAAAACACTTTTCACACAAAAATAGTTTTTTCAACAATATAGTTTTCAAAGTCTAAGCCTAATTACTTCCACTAAAATTCTCCTAAAAGTCAAGATCAACTAGTTCAATCCCCGACAACGGCGTCAAAAACTTGATCATGATATTTTTTTATATGTAAGGATTTATGAAGTTGACAACACTACTTGAAGATTTTAATCCCCGGTAATGACACCAAAAACTTGATCCCAAACTTGATCCTAAGAAAAGAAAGATTTCAATTATATTTGTAGAGATTCTGCACAAGTATATGTACATTACAAAGTAATATAGAGCTTTCTGAGTAAGCCCCAAATCGATCCTACGGAGATCAAGGTTAATCACGGTGGCTTTCAAAAAAGTTCTAGTTTAGAATAACACGCCCTAGCTTAGAAGGTCGATAAGGGTTTGATTTTGATTATATCCTACAATTATCACTATAATAATACTTCTAATCCTAAACTAAAATACTTAGCGAAAATCAAAAAGTGGGGTTTAATATATTAAAAGTACTCTTCCTCACACAATGAAATTAGTGACATGTGTAAAAGTAAAACAAGTAGTGAGAGAGGTTGTGACAAATATGAGCAATTATATTCTTTACCCTTCCTATAGATGCTATAAAGAATATTGGTTAACCTAAACTTTTAGTAGTTTTGAAGACGAGANCATTGAAATTCATTTTTAGTCATTTCTTCAATTAACGCATATGCTTCATCAAATGGTTTTGATCCACCAGCGGCAACATCAATTGTAANCATTGAAATTCATTTTTAGTCATTTCTTCAATTAACGCATATGCTTCATCAAATGGTTTTGATCCACCAGCGACAACATCAATTGTAAACCTAAGGGATCCTACTAACCCATTGTAAAAAATTTTGAATGATTAACCAATCGGGTAGAGCATGACGTGGGAACTTTCTTAGGGATTCCTTAAATCTTTCTCAAGCTTTGTATATTAATTCCTCTTTATACTAACAAAATGAGATAATATCATTTCTNAATTGTAAACCTAAGGGATCCTACTAACCCATTGTAAGAAGTTTGAATGATTAACCAATCGGGTAGAGCATGATGTGGGAACTTTCTTAGGGATTCCTTAAATCTTTCTCAGGCTTTGTATATTAATTCCTCTTTATACTGACAAAATGAGATAATATCATTTCCAAGTTTAGTTGCCCTTGAAGGTGAAAAATTCTTAGCTAGGAATTTCTGAGTTAACTCCTCTTAATTTTTAATAGAGCCGGATGCTATTGAGTATAACCACAGTTTAGCTTTATCCCTTAGTGAGAAAGGAAAAAGCCTTAGTCTGACAGCATTGTCTGACATGTCGTTATAATGAGATGTAGCACAAAGTTCTAGAAAACTTGATAAGTGTAAATAGGGATCCTCCGAATGAGTTCCCCCAAACTAGTTGTTCTGCACCAGTTGGATAATTGCTGGATTTAGTTCAAACGAGTCAACTTCTATGACAGAGTTTTGTATACTTGAGTGAATTTCATCTGCCATAAGATTTACATAATCCCTCAATGATTTTTGATGATTTTCTAAGCTATTATTTTGAATGTTTTCCATTTTCATTTCTAGTTTTTCAAGACCTTTATANTCAACTTCTATGACAGAGTTTTGTATACTTGAGTGAATTTCATCTGCCATAAGATTTACATAATCCCTCAATAATTTTTGATGATTTTCTAAGCTATTATTTTGAAAGTTTTCCATTTTCATTTCTAGTTTTTCAAGACCTTTATGTTTTTTGAATATTTTCATTTTTTTCTAACTCAGGATCATAAGACACAAGTCCCGCAGATCTTTTACTTCGCATACACAACACACGAAACAATACATTAACAATTAAACAAATAAAACAAATAAAAAAATAAAATGTTCAACATAAAAAAAAACATTTTCACAAACACCTTATTTTTCACACAAACANTATATTTTTTGAATATTTTCATTTTTTTCTAACTCAGGATCATAAGACACAAGTCCCGCAGATCTTTTACTTTGCATACACAACACACGAAACAATACATTAACAATTAAACAAATAAAACAAATAAAACAAATAAAATGTTCAACATAAAAAAAACATTTTCACAAACACCTTATTTTTCACACAAACATTTTTTTTACAACACTTTTTCATACAAAAAACACTTTTCACACAAAAATAGTTTTTTCAACAATATAGTTTTCAAAGTCTAAGCCTAATTACTTCCACTAAAATTCTCCTAAAAGTCAAGATCAACTAGTTCAATCCCCGACAACGGCGTCAAAAACTTGATCATGATATTNAAAGTACTAGATTCAAATCAAAATACAATGAAAATACTTATATTATATGAAAATCAAACTATCCTTGTATAGAAAAAACAATCCCATTACAATCCTCTCCAAGAACAAAGTGAAAAGAAAAGAAAAAATTCTCACACTCTCTCTTTCTCTCTCAACTTATCGCCCTACTTGGTGCTCACACCTAAGCCTTCTTCTTCTTATCGAAGCCTTCTTATCCTCTTTAAATTAATTCAAGAGTCCAAGAGTCACTTTAAAAACATTTCCAACTCTTATTTATAATTTCCTAAAAGATTCTTAAGTGTCTCTTCAAAACTGTACATATTCATTGAATCTTCCAAATGGTGTCTGAAGTGCATCTTCAAATCTCATTCTAACCACCTCAAATTTTTATTTAAAGTACATTTTATTATTTCCTATGAATGTCTTAAGAGATTCATGAAGCAATGCTTCAAAAATCGTCCAAATCCGAAGTATATTCCAGAAGATAAGTTGAAAATCGTCTTTGGTNCCTAAAAGATTCTTAAGTGTCTCTTCAAAACTGTCCATATTCATTGAATCTTCCAAATGGTGTCTGAAGTGCATCTTCAAATCTAATTCTAACCACCTCAAATTTTTATTTAAAGTACATTTTATTATTTCCTATGAATGTCTTAAGAGATTCATGAAGCAACGCTTCAAAAATCGTCCAAATCCGAAGTATATTCCAGAAGATAAGTTGAAAATCGTCTTTGGCGCCTAAGCACCATTTTGGGCACTTAAGAGCCCCCCTCTCTATATAAGTGGTGCCTAAGCACCATATTTGGGCGCTTAAGTGCCGGGTATAGGCACTTAATTTCCTAGTTTTGGTCCCTATGGCTCCGGTGTGCCCCGTTTCGACCCGATTTGCTTCGGTTTGCTCCGTTTTGGTCCATTTTCGTTCCTTTTGCTCCAATCACTCAAATTCTTCATATTTATGTACATATAACAAAAAAAACAACAAAAAGTACCTTTAAAATGTAAAATCATTATAAAATAAAGCATGAAAAATAGTTCATTTTTAGGCGTATCAATGCTCAAGCATATTTCAATTGATACCTCACAGTANCTTTTGCTCCAATCACTCAAATTCTTCATATTTATGTACATATAACAAAAAAAACAACAAAAAGTACCTTTAGAATGTAATATCATTATAAAATAAAGCATGAAAAATAGTTCATTTTTAGGCGTCTGAATGCTCAAGCATATTTNTATACTAAACAAATAATCAAATAATCATTAAAATTAATCTATATTTTATTCATCAGAAAAAACTCCCGTTTTCTCAACTCTGAAAGAAGAAGAAAATGTTCAAAAAAAAACTTTTAAGTCGAATATATAATCATTGCACCTACTCGCATTATAAGGTTTTAAAGAATTGTTTAATATAAAGGTTATGGTACCATATCACTTTCATTTTCACCGAATCAATTTGAAAATGGAATTATGTAAGCTTTAAGACGCAAATCATTAAATGATCTTTCTGAGCAGAGTGAACGATAGAAAATTTTCATTATATATTCGGAGAAATTATTTGTTCGGAATTATCTAAAATACATTGGAACTTAATGCATACTAAAAAATTAAGGATGGAAGAATATCGTATTATCATATTAGTGTTGCACGAGAATTCAACATAAATTAAGATAAAAAAAGAGAAGCAAGCAAGAAAAAACATCTCAATTTTTTACATGGAAAACCTTGAAAGGTGAAAAAACCATGGTGCTTAGCACAGTTGAAATAATCTGTTATGAATGATGAGATCACGGATACACTCTTTTCCTAAATCAGGGAAAATGGAATTACAAAATTATACAACAATAATTTGGCAGTAGTTCTTGGCGATAACAGATTGCAAGGGTCATGGTTGATTGTTTTGGAGGTAATAGTCTGGCATGATTGTTATATAGGTGGTTGCTCCAAGAGCATTGTTTGGTCAGAGAAGCCATAATAGGTCGTTGCGGGAGCTGTGTACCATGTAGGTCGTAGTTGGTCACATAGGTCGTAGTAAAAAGTAGTGTGTGTCCGTAAAGTTTGGGGGTTGAAGTCGGGAGTTGCATGAATTGTGGACCACGTAGATCATAGTTGGTCACATAGGCCGTAGTGGGAAGTAATAGTGATGACCATCGGACACAAGGGCTAGAGCCGAGAGTTGCATGAGCAGTGGACCACATTGGCCATAGTTGTTCACATATGTCGTAGTGGCTAGTAGTAATAACATTTGTTGGCCGATGATGCCGAAGTTGGGAGATTCAGAAGCTGGGGTCCACGTAGCCCGTAATTGATCATGTAAGTTGCAGTGGTGAGTAGTAGTTGGGAGCTGTAGGAGATGGGGACTACATAGGTCATTGTTCGTGCATGGGCCATCGTAGTGAGTTGTGATGAAATTTATAGGCCTTAAAGCTGGATTCGGGGGCTACTTGAGCTATTATGGAGCATGTAGGCAGTAATTGGTCACATATGTCGTAGCGGCGAGCGGTAGTGATATCCATTGACCGTGGGGTCCGGAGTCAGAAGCTATAGGAGCTAAAGATCATATAGGTCATTGTTGGTCACATGGGTCGTAGTGGTGAGTTGCAGTGATGCTGGTAGGCCTTGGGGGCTGGAGTTAGGTGTTGTTTGAGCATATGTGTTGTTCTCATTTTTTGTGAGGACTAATTTTCTAATTAGGACGTAGGGTCTAGCCTTAAGATTTTTTTATTGACTATTCTAAGAGCCTAGTGATGGGACTCACCTCAATTTAGAAACTCAAACCACTTCCTTGCTATTCTTGGAGTCTCACATGTGTGGGTTTTGTCCTCTAGCACATAGAAGGTTGAGACCAACACGAGGAAGCTCAAAAAGTGTACTTATAGGAATTTCAGGCCTTGGGGCAACCTGATGCGGCAAGAGGGCGAAGACCACAGTGCTACACAAAAACTTAATGTGGTGTTTAATACATGGACAACTAATCTATAAAATGTGCAAGGTAATCACAACAGTAATTTATAATTTTAATTTATCACCATGATGCAAACGCAAGTATACGTATCACACAAATAATATATGACTCTAATGGAGACCTAAGTATCGATCCCATAGTGAGGTGAAAATTCTTATAATAATAACTCAATGAAACAACATCTAAACTTTAGAAAACTTACGTAAGAAAGCTATCAAAATTTGCTTTTTTTCAACCAATTAAACTATGTTTGCTACACTTTTCTCTAAATTTCAAAGTTATATCTAGTACGTCTAAACTAAGTTTTATGAGAAGAGTTCAAACTTATGAAAGTATCCTTCCCCTTTACAGTGAGGTTAAAGTTAGTGAATAATCCAAATCTTTATAAATTAGGTTGTGCCAAATAAGAGCAATTTTATTCTTTCTCCTTTTTACGAGCTATAAAGAACATTGACTAATCCAGTTTTGTACCTAAATTTGTGGTTAGGCTTGGAGGTTACTAGCTCTCACTGAGAGTTCCCGCATTCCCCTCACCTAAAGGCTGACATCTCGCTTTAGTTTCCAAACATCTAGACCAAATTGAAGATTTTAGTCTATCACCCTAAAATCTCCAATTTTACACCCAACAAAACATATATTTTTTTTATCTATTTGGACCTGAGCCCATAAACTACATTCTCATTCATGAGATCAAATGTGATTCTTACTTTAGTTAAAGAAACTATAACCCTCTCAGATCATTTGTTTCACAACAATTTTTAACAAATGAATTGGCAAGATCGATAAATAAATGAAGATCAAAGTTTGAATATTCACAATTATGAAGTTAAAATGCTTATAAATAATTTTGATTCTTCACATGATTACATCTCATTCTAAGGAAAAAGACAAAGTAAATTACTCAGATTTCATGAGGAAGATACAACAAAACATTGATATATATATAAAAATAAGTTTACACAATGAGAAAAAATTAAAGTACAAATGACTTATCACAATCTCTTCTCCAAACAATTTATTTGAAGTTCCTTTGAATCTCTTTCTCTCCTTACAATATTACTCAATTTTCTCTTGGAAATGTAATGAAGAAGAATCTCTCACTTTCCATCTTTTCTTGCAACATTGAGAGAAAATCCTCTCCAACACTCTCACACCACTTAATATACACTAATACACACTAACTCTCCATTCTTTTCTATTATAAAATCATTATTATAAAATGTAGGGATGAATTCCCAAGCGTCTCCTTTGATACCTTTTGCAATTCGTTCAACTTCAATGTATTTGGAAAATAACTGACTGTAGCGCCTAGGTGCCTCCTTCTCTATATTCTTGCGCTTTGGCGCCAGATTCTAGCGCCTAGGCTCTAGTTCAAACTCTTTAAAAAGCAACCTTTTGACTCTAAATTTTGTCCATTTTGCTTCCTTACACCACCAAATGCCTAACTTAGTGTACCTGCAACAAAATCATAAAAATAAATTTTTTTAAAGTACAATATCAATAAAAGTAAGCATTAAATGTATATATAAAAGTTGAATATATTCAGACATGTCAAAATTTCTCAAACTTTACTGTTATTAGTCCTCAAGTAAATCTTTTATTATGTAAAAATTATGACTTATAGTAGTGAGTTTTACTTAAAGATTTCTATAGTTTTTGTTTTATAAATACAATATTGAAACTTTAGAAAAAATTTTCAATAACTCAAGTTAAAAATAGAAATGTAAGAATATTTAGTANTGTAAAAATTATGACTTATAGTAGTGAGTTTTACTTAAAGATTTCTATAGTTTTTGTTTTATAAATACAATAATGAAACTTTAGAAAAATTTTTCAATAACTCAAGTTAAAAATAGAAATGTAAGAATATTTAGTAATTAAGTCTAAGAGTTCCAATTTTCTATTCATTTCAAGAATAACTGTAATTTATCATACTAAGGAGTCTTATAAGAATTATATGAAAAGGAATTTTATGAGACCTCTATTAGTAAAAATGCTAATATTTTAAATAAAGGTTTAAAAATTTAATTAAGTCCCTTTCCTTAAGATATTTCAAGTGACGCCAATTTTCTATTAGGCATCTCATGAAGCATCTCCTCACATTTTTTTTGCTTTTCTTTTTCTTCTACTGAATTTGATTTTCTATTTCTTTTAGGATTGTTTTCAATTTTTTTTTCTTTTATTTTCATGTGAGGATTATTATATATGGATAGTCTTTAATAATTTTGAACATCACTATCCTTTTCTTAAAGTTATAAACTTCTCACATTTCTTTACTTTTTAAATGCATATTAGCTTTGAAAAGATTTTTNTTTTCAATTTTTTTTTTCTTTTATTTTCATGTGAGGATTATTATATATGGATAGTCTTTAATAATTTTGAACTTCACTATCCTTTTCTTAAAGTTATAAACTTCTAACATTTCCTTACTTTTTAAATGCATATTAGCTTTGAAAAGATTTTCCATAGAGTCTCAATTCTTTTATCTTATATGTAACTCTAAGACTCTTAATATTTCAAAAATACAATTTCCTTTACTTTAAAAAGTAAAAGCATAGTCTTATACTCTTATACTAATTGTCTTAATTATTGAACTAATCTTTATTATTTAAAAATTTTATCAAAGTCAACTATGATATTAATAAAATAAAAAATATAGTTATCTAAAGTTAACCTAGAATACCAAAAGTTCATGTTAAAATGATTTTCAAAATATAGTTTGTTTAGGACAAGTAAAGTTCAGTCTGATTTAAGAGAGTTTTTTTTCTCTCAAACTTAAATTTTTAGCAAGTAAAACATATAGTGCAGAAATGTAGGTAGGAAGAAAACAATAAATGCAATTAATAAGACTAACATGTACAGAGTTTTGAGCATGAAACTTTGTAGTTACTAATTAAAAAGATCAGGTGTATAACAATACATAAAGTTTCATTAAACATGATATATCAAAAAGATTTGCTAAGTAAAGGACTGTTCCAAACATAAGCAATAAATTTAAAAACAGATAGTAGTACAATAAAAATAAACAATCCAGTGCCATGAATAATAAGTTTAGAATGATAGTTTATCATAACACAAAATCTAAAGACTACATCTCACTACCATAAACACAAAAGCAAACTACAATCATAAAAAATAAATATAAAACTACTCATCATCACTATCATCATCTTCTTCATGCTCCTCTTCAAAATTCTCCTCCATTTCTCTGCTCTCATAAGGTGTAAAGCTGGGGCAAGTAGAGAATTCCATTGCATGATTGCCCCTCATGAATTTTACAATTGCCTCATGAAAAGACATATTGAAATCAACTCTTCTTTGCATGTATTCATCATTAAGGAACAACTGAGCATGAATACTTTTTACCTGACTGTGTGGTGTCAAAATATCCCCTTGATGTATAACCAACTGCTCCATTACAATATCCAATAAAATAGTACTAGAAGTGGAGGGTCTATATGCTGAAGTAAAAGGTATGTGTCTGCTTCTACCCCTTTTTCTTAATCTAGCATGTAATTCATAAGTATGCACATTGGGTCTACTGATTGGTTTTAGGGGCTGCAATAATTCTTCCCATCTCTCATATCCTACTCCTGGTTGTTCACATAAAGTGAAAATCTGAGCAGGGTATCCTAAGCCTATAGTTTTCCCACCCCTCAAAGAAATGAGGGTGTTCTGATAAATAATAGAGTCAATATTTATATTCTTCATTTGTTGAATGTAAAAGTTTAGATTGGCTCTCTCTTTAGTCCCCTCACTAAGATGATTGGAAAGAAGAAGTCTTGCAGAAATAAAATTGCCAAGCTTTGGAGTGTGCATTTAACATTGAAGTGGATAAGTTTACCTTGTGATTATTCTTAAATTTTCAAACTCCCTTTCCATTAGTAAGGAATACAATAATCTTATCCAGCTTCGAATCAAAACTCTTAAATGAAGAGGACTCACAATCCATCTCATCTTGCATCGGATAAAGAGCATTAATCCTTTCAAGGGAAAACTCTACCATTTTTCCATGGACAAAAATCTGATCATCAGAAGCTTCTTGGAGATTGACATAAAATTCCCGTACAACTGAGATAACTGCCTTTGTTGTGAAGTAGCGAAAGGTCTCCCAATGTTGGTCCATAAATAAAATTTCTATAGCACCTCCGGATCTGAAGAAAGCACGCTCTTTAATCAATTTTTTTGAGGTGATTAGAGTATTGTAATGATATTCAGCCTTGATGTTGAGAAATTTCATAGCATTAAAGACTTTCCTTCCTTTCCCCTTCTTCATTTTAGAAGCTAAGAAATTACTAATACATCACAATAAGTCCAAATAAATTTGAAAAAAGTAATAAGGAACTCCTAAAATCGAAATCAGTGTTGAGAAACTTCACACCATGAATTTTTCACTAAATCATTCCAAGTTTTTCATTTTCAGTATTTCCATATTGTAGAAGAAATCCATGGTGAAAATAAAAAATTTCTAAGCCAAAGTGAAGCACTTAACACGAGAAGAAGAAATCTAAGATTTTATGCCTCAAAATTGCTTAAAATTTGAATATGGGGAAGCCCTAGGGTGCTGCTCGGTGTTCTTTGTGAAGAAGAAGAAGAAGAAGCAGGCAAAGGATGGTAGAAATCAAGACCTTTTTCATGAATTTAAACCATTTACTGGTTCAGTCGAGCATGCGCCAATGCGCCAATGCTTTAAAATTTTATTTTTTATTTAGTTAAAAGCATTAAACACCATGGTATTCCAAACTCTAATTAACCCAATATCACATTAGTTTTTATATTTAAGTAATCTTCCAACTTTCAATTTTTACAAACAACAAATAACTCACTTTTATATATAATTCCAAACAATTACAAAAAAATATTTTGAAACCTCAACATATAATTCAGCCTCATAATTACACCAACAAAAAGCTAGCGTTGTAAAATAAAAATTGAATACCAACATTAGCACATATAAATCTTACATCATTAACTAAAAAAATCCAACACAACACATCACAGATAAGTTCTTATAAATAAAAAATTTGTACTTCAAAGCCACTACACATCTTCATCATCAAAATTTTCTTCTTCTCTAAGATCTCCCATAGATTGGTGGTGCACATATAACTTATAGAAAGGATGGTTAGGAAGTTCATTTGTTGATTCATCCTCGATCCAAATGTTTTTCACATACATTCGTACCGTTGCCTCTTCAAAAAGTGCAGTAGGATCAAATTGCTATTTGATTCTCCAATCCAGATAGACAAATTGATCAGAAATGTTGTTAGTCGTGTTCATAATATTAACCATCTCCTTCTCCAACTTCTTAATCCTCTTTAAAATAATAACTAAATTATCCAAAAGTTGGCGTTGTAACCATGGTGTTGAATTTTGAGACGATTGAACCATAGAAACATTTCTTTCTTCCACTTCTTCATCATCCACACATTCAAAATTTAAAGTTGGGTCCATAGATTTCCAAGGAAGAAGTGCATTTTCCCAATTTTCATAATGAACTTATACTTGAGTGCAAAGAAACGTATAGTAGAAGGATGTCCCAGTCCATAAGAAGATCCGTTTAATTGTAAGCCAAAAATAAATTGAACAACTAAATCACATACATGGTCTTCAAGTTTGAATGTAGTAATTAAAATAACACTCTCCTTCGTCACTTTGCTGAGTTTTTTAGTAGGGAGTAATTTGGCTGAAATGAAGAAATGCCTAAGCTTCGAGGCTGAATTTAACAATGAAGAAGGAAAACTTACATTATAATCATCTCTTGCTTCCCAAATTCCATCTTCATCCATTAAGAATCTAAAGACTTCATCTAGATTGTCTCTTTCTAGAGTGAAGTTGGCATAGTGATAAATTGAAACATTCTCAATCAAGAACAAATCATTGATTCTCAAAGGAGTAAGAGGTACCCAACTTTCCTTGATTAATCCCATGAAGATTAGCATAAAATTCCTTCACGACAGGAATTATTATGGCAACAGTTGTGTAGCATAGTACTTCCCATTGCCTTTGCATGAATATCTCTTCCACAAGACTACCAAGTGTATTGAAACTCAATTAATAAAACCACTTTTCTTGATCAATTTCTTCTTCACAAGAGTCCTATCATGTAATTTCTGCTCATCAAAACTAATAAACTTCTTTTGGCTGAAAATCCTATATTTTTAGTTTCCTTTGTATTTTGAAGCCATTAGAATATGAAAAGTGGATACACTCCTTCTCTACTGATTTAAATTATCTCCAAAGTACTGGTTTCAGGAGTTATATAGAAAAAAATCAGGCAAAAACCTTCAAAAGGAAGCTTCAAAGTGGTTTTCCCAACTGCAGCACCTAGGAGCAGGGCATTCTATAAGTTGACGTGTAGGCGCCGGTTTTAAGCATCTAGGAGTTAGTGCACAGTTTTGCTCCGCCTCATCTAAGGTCCAAATAACTCTCATTCATTCTTTATAATTCAAAAATTAAAGTGTTTAATGTATTTTCTTAACATGTAAGTCTCCAAAGCACTTATAATTTGTCGAAATTACTTTTTTTACATAAAAGAAAAAAAATTAAATTACTTATAAGCATAAATATGGGTTACCTCTGAAAAAGAACTTAGTTTAACATCATCAACCGGACATTTCCAATCTTTATTCTAGATGACCCAACATTAAAACCTCATCATCAATATATTTGTGTCCATCAAAGTTAGGTTTCAACCTATGTCCATTAACCTTAAATATTTTTTTTAGTTTTTGGGTCTTCAATTTTACTACTCCATATGAGTAGACTTTTATCAAAATATATGGCCCCATCATTTGGACTTCAGTTTTCCAGGAAATTATTTCTATCTTGTATTATACAATAAAACTTCTTGTCCTGCTTCAAAATTTTATTATTATTATTATTTGATCATGTAATTTTCCTTATAAATTTTACCATTTTTATAACATTAATTTATGATCTCATCAAGCTCATTTAGTTGTAATAATCTTTTCTCACCAGTGCCTTTTAAATAAAATTAAATTCCTTAATAACCCACTAAACTTTATGCTCTAATTCCATTGGTAAATGACAAATATTTTCAAAAATAAGTCTATATGGGAATATTATTATAGGAGTTTTGTATGTTGTCCTATAAGCCCATAATGTATTACCTAATATAGCAGACCAATCTAATTATTTAGGATTTATAGTCTTTTCCAAAACTATCTTGATTTCATGATTAGATAATTCTGCTAGACCACTGCTCTGAAGATGATAAGTAGTGGAGATTTGATATTTAATATCATATTTTTCAACTAATTTCCCAATTCTTTTATTCCTATAATGAGATCTCCCATCCGTAATGATTAATCTTGACATTCCATATCTCATAAAAATATTTTAATTAAAAATTTTGAAACAGTCCGAGCATCAGAGTGAGTTAAAGCAACTACTTCAATCCATTTTAAAACATAGTCTACTGTGATTAATATATATAAGTTCCTGAAAGATGGTACAAATAGTCCCATAAAATCCAATCCTCGTACATCAAAAATTTCAACTTCTAATGTAAAATTTAGGGGCATCTCGTTCCTTTTCAAAATATTTCCTACTTTCTGACATCGATCACATGTTTTTACTTATGTATTAACATCCTTAAATAGGTTAGGCCAAAAATATCCTGATTGTAAGATTTTGTATGTAGTTCTATCAACTCCAAAATGTCTCCCAAATTCAGAATCAAGATATTTTTGAATAATTTTTTTGGTTTCTTCAGAAGGTACACAACTTCAAATAACTTGATCTTTACATTGCTTGTACAAATACGGGTCATTCCAAAAGTAAAACTTTGCATCACGAATAAATTTCTTCTGTTTTTGTGTTTTCAATCCATACAGTAAAATATCACTAATAATAAAGTTAACTATGTTAGCATACCATGATACACGCCATTCCTTCATAGTGTTTGTTTTTCTATCAAGACAATTTTCATTAATTTCAGTCTCAAGATTGAATGATTGTTCCTGTTCAAGCTNCTCTGAAGATGATAAGTAGTGGAGATTTGATATTTAATATCATATTTTTCAACTAATTTCCCAATTCTTTTATTCCTATAATGAGATCTCCCATCCGTAATGATTAATCTTGACATTCCATATCTCATAAAAATATTTTAATTAAAAATTTTGAAACAGTCCGAGCATCAGAGTGAGTTAAAGCAACTACTTCAATCCATTTTAAAACATAGTCTACTGTGATTAATATATATAAGTTCCTGAAAGATGGTACAAATAGTCCCATAAAATCCAATCCTCGTACATCAAAAATTTCAACTTCTAATGTAAAATTTAGGGGCATCTC
>JXCR01147441.1:66361-149993 GCA_002079205.1 Phalaenopsis hybrid cultivar | reverse complement strand
ACAAAGGATAACAATGAATGCATCAAAACGTAATTGTGATTTTAAAAATCTAGACATTTCACATAGCTTTAAATTCAATAAATAATTTTTTTTAATAATAACTTAATGTAGTGAGTAGTTTTAATTCGTAAATTGCAAACATTGAATAATTTATACCCTAAAAGTTCTTTTTAAATATATAATTAGATATGCAAATTCATATACTAAACAAATAATCAAATAATCATTAAAATTAATCTATATTTTATTCATCAGAAAAAACTCCCGTTTTCTCAACTCTGAAAGAAGAAGAAAATGTTCAAAAAAAAACTTTTAAGTCGAATATATAATCATTGCACCTACTCGCATTATAAGGTTTTAAAGAATTGTTTAATATAAAGGTTATGGTACCATATCACTTTCATTTTCACCGAATCAATTTGAAAAAGGAATTATGTAAGCTTTAAGACGCAAATCATTAAATGATCTTTCTGAGCAGAGTGAACGATAGAAAATTTTCATTATATATTCAGAGAAATTATTTGTTCGGAATTATCTAAAATACATTTGAACTTAATGCATACTAAAAAATTAAGGATGGAAGAATATCGTATTATCATATTAGTGTTGCACGAGAATTCAACATAAATTAAGATAAAAAAAGAGAAGCAAGCAAGAAAAAACATCTCAATTTTTTACATGGAAAACCTTGAAAGGTGAAAAAACCATGGTGCTTAGCACAGTTGAAATAATCTGTTATGAATGATGAGATCACGGATACACTCTTTTCCTAAATCAGGGAAAATGGAATTACAAAATTATACAACAATAATTTGGCAGTAGTTCTTGGCGATAACAGATTGCAAGGGTCATGGTTGATTGTTTTGGAGGTAATAGTCTGGCATGATTGTTATATAGGTGGTTGCTCCAAGAGCATTGTTTGGTCAGAGAAGCCATAATAGGTCGTTGCGGGAGCTGTGTACCATGTAGGTCGTAGTTGGTCACATAGGTCGTAGTAAAAAGTAGTGTGTGTCCGTAAAGTTTGGGGGTTGAAGTCGGGAGTTGCATGAATTGTGGACCACGTAGATCATAGTTGGTCACATAGGCCGTAGTGGGAAGTAATAGTGATGACCATCGGACACAAGGGCTAGAGCCGAGAGTTGCATGAGCAGTGGACCACATTGGCCATAGTTGTTCACATATGTCGTAGTGGCTAGTAGTAATAACATTTGTTGGCCGATGATGCCGAAGTTGGGAGATTCAGAAGCTGGGGTCCACGTAGCCCGTAATTGATCATGTAAGTTGCAGTGGTGAGTAGTAGTTGGGAGCTGTAGGAGATGGGGACTACATAGGTCATTGTTCGTGCATGGGCCATCGTAGTGAGTTGTGATGAAATTTATAGGCCTTAAAGCTGGATTCGGGGGCTACTTGAGCTATTATGGAGCATGTAGGCAGTAATTGGTCACATATGTCGTAGCGGCGAGCGGTAGTGATATCCATTGACCGTGGGGTCCGGAGTCAGAAGCTATAGGAGCTAAAGATCATATAGGTCATTGTTGGTCACATGGGTCGTAGTGGTGAGTTGCAGTGATGCTGGTAGGCCTTGGGGGCTGGAGTTAGGTGTTGTTTGAGCATATGTGTTGTTCTCATTTTTTGTGAGGACTAATTTTCTAATTAGGACGTAGGGTCTAGCCTTAAGATTTTTTTATTGACTATTCTAAGAGCCTAGTGATGGGACTCACCTCAATTTAGAAACTCAAACCACTTCCTTGCTATTCTTGGAGTCTCACATGTGTGGGTTTTGTCCTCTAGCACATAGAAGGTTGAGACCAACACGAGGAAGCTCAAAAAGTGTACTTATAGGAATTTCAGGCCTTGGGGCAACCTGATGCGGCAAGAGGGCGAAGACCACAGTGCTACACAAAAACTTAATGTGGTGTTTAATACATGGACAACTAATCTATAAAATGTGCAAGGTAATCACAACAGTAATTTATAATTTTAATTTATCACCATGATGCAAACGCAAGTATACGTATCACACAAATAATATATGACTCTAATGGAGACCTAAGTATCGATCCCATAGTGAGGTGAAAATTCTTATAATAATAACTCAATGAAACAACATCTAAACTTTAGAAAACTTACGTAAGAAAGCTATCAAAATTTGCTTTTTTTCAACCAATTAAACTATGTTTGCTACACTTTTCTCTAAATTTCAAAGTTATATCTAGTACGTCTAAACTAAGTTTTATGAGAAGAGTTCAAACTTATGAAAGTATCCTTCCCCTTTACAGTGAGGTTAAAGTTAGTGAATAATCCAAATCTTTATAAATTAGGTTGTGCCAAATAAGAGCAATTTTATTCTTTCTCCTTTTTACGAGCTATAAAGAACATTGACTAATCCAGTTTTGTACCTAAATTTGTGGTTAGGCTNTATATATATATATATATATATATATATATATATATATATATATATATATATGTATATCATTTTAAGATAGCTATTATTTTTCTCAAGTATTTTTATGACGATCAATTTATACGCTCTAAAATTCAAAATCATGTTATGGATTATAATGCACGATATATAAACTATAAGTTCCTTAATTGTCATTAGTTTTTGTAATGTTTTAATCTAGCACATTTGTTTTTATCTCCTTGAATTTCAACTCAATTCAGCCTATAATTTGCGAAAATGCCAAAATTTTTACAAAGGATAACAATGAATGCATCAAAACGTAATTGTGATTTTAAAAATCTAGACATTTCACATAGCTTTAAATTCAATAAATAATTTTTTTTAATAATAACTTAATGTAGTGAGTAGTTTTAATTCGTAAATTGCAAACATTGAATAATTTATACCCTAAAAGTTCTTTTTAAATATATAATTAGATATGCAAATTCATATACTAAACAAATAATCAAATAATCATTAAAATTAATCTATATTTTATTCATCAGAAAAAACTCCCGTTTTGTCTACTTTGAAAAAAGAAGAAAATGGTTAAAAAAAACCTTTTAAGTCGATTATATAATCATTGCACCTACTCGCAGTATAAGGTTTTAAAAAATTGTTTAATATAAAGGTTATGGTACCATATCACTTTCATTTTCACCGAATCAATTTGAAAATGGAATTATGTAAGCTTTAAGACGCAAATCATTAAATGATCTTTCTGAGCAGAGTGAACGATAGAAAATTTTCATTATATATTCGGAGAAATTATTTGTTCGGAATTATCTAAAATACATTGGAACTTAATGCATACTAAAAAATTAAGGATGGAAGAATATCGTATTATCATATTAGTGTTGCACGAGAATTCAACATAAATTAAGATAAAAAAAGAGAAGTAAGCAAGAAAAAACATCTCAATTTTTTACATGAAAAACCTTGAAAGATGAAAAAACCATGGTGCTTAGCTCAGTTGAAATAATCCATTATAAATGATGAGATCACGGATACACTCTTTTCCTAAATTAGGGAAAATGGAATTATAAAATTGTACAACAATAATTTGGCAGTAATTCTTGGCGACAACAGACTGCAAGGGCCATGGTCGATTGTTTTGGAGGTAGTAGTCCGTTATGAGTGTTATAGGTGATTGCTCCAAGAGCGTTGTTTGGTCAGAGAAGCCATAATAGGTCGTTGTGGGAGCTGTGTACCATGTAGGATGTAGTTACTCACATAGGTCGTAGTGAAGAGTAGTGTGTGTTCGTAAAGTTTGGGGGTTGGAGTCAGGAGTTTAATGAATTGTGGACCACGTAGATCATAGTTGGTCACATAGGTCGTAAGGAGTAATAGTGATGACCATAGGACACAAGGGATAGAGCCGAGAGTTGCATGAGCTGTGGACCACATTGGCCGTAGTTGTTCACATATGTCGTAGTGGCTAGTAATAATAACGTTTGTTGGCCGATGAGGCCGAAGTTGGGAGATTCAGAAGCTGGGGACCACGTAGCCCGTAATTGATGACGTAGGTTGCAGTGGTGAGTAGTAGTTGGGAGATGTAGGAGCTGGGGACTACATAGATCGTTGTTCATGCATGGGCCATCGTAGTGAGTTGTGATGAAATTTATAGGCCTTAAAGCTGGATTCGGGAGCTACTTGAGCTATTATGGAGCATGTAGGCAGTAATTGGTCACATATGTCGTAGCGGCGAGCGGTAGTGATATCCATTGACCGTGGGGTCCGGAGTCAGAAGCTATAGGAGCTAAAGATCATATAGGTCATTGTTGGTCACATGGGTCGTAGTGGTGAGTTGCAGTGATGCTGGTAGGCCTTGGGGGCTGGAGTTAGGTGTTGTTTGAGCATATGTGTTGTTCTCATTTTTTGTGAGGACTAATGTTCTAATTAGGACGTAGGGTCTAGCCTTAAGATTTTTTTATTGACTACTCTAAGAGCCTAGTGATGGGACTCACCTCAATTTAGAAACTCAAACCACTTCCTTGCTATTCTTGGAGTCTCACATGTGTGGGTTTTGTCCTCTAGCACATAGAAGGCTGAGACTAACATGAGGAAGCTAAAAAAGTGTACTTATAGGAATTTCAGGCCTTAGGGCAACCTGATGCGGCAAGAGGGCGGAGACCACAGTGCTACACAAAAACTTAATGTGATGTTTAATACATGGACAACTAATCTAGAAAATGTGCAAGGTAATCACAACAATAATTTCTAATTTTAATTTATCACCATGATGCAAACGCAAGTATATGTATCACACAAATAATATATGACTCTAATGGAGTCCTAAGTATCGATCCCAGAGTGAGGTGAAAATTCTTATAATAATAACTCAATGAAACAATATCTAAACTTTAGAAAACTTACGTAAGAAAGCTATCAAAATTTGTTTTTTTTCAACCAATTAAACTATGTTTGCTACACTTTTCTCTAAATTTCAAAGTTATATCTAGTACGTCTAAACTAAATTTTATGAGAAGAGTTCAAATTTATGAAAGTATCATTCCCCTTTACAATGAGGTTAAAGTTAGTGAATAATCTAAATCTTTATAAATTATGTTGTGCCAAATAAGAGCAATTTTATTCTTTCTCCTTTTTACGAGCTAAAAAGAACATTGACTAATCCAGTTTTGTCCCTAAATTTATGGTTAGGCTTGGAGGTTACTAGCTCTCACTGAGAGTTCCCGCATTCCCCTCACCTAAAGGCTGACATCTCGCTTTAGTTTCCAAACATCTAGACCAAATTGAAGATTTTAGTCTATCACCCTAAAATCTCCAATTTTACACCCAACAAAACATATATTTTTTTTATCTATTTAGACCTGAGCCCATAAACTACATTCTCATTCATGAGATCAAATGTGATTCTTACTTTAGTTAAAGAAACTATAACCCTCTCAGATCATTTGTTTCACAACAATTTTTAACAAATGAATTGGCAAGATCGATAAATAAATGAAGATCAAAGTTTGAATATTCACAATTATGAAGTTAAAATGCTTATAAATAATTTTGATCCTTCACATGATTACATCTCATTCTAAGGAAAAAGACAAAGTAAATTACTCAGATTTCATGAGGAAGATACAACAAAACATTGATTTATATATAAAAATAAGTTTACACAATAAGAAAAAATTAAAGTACAAATGACTTATCAAAATCTCTTCTCCAAAAAAAATCTTTTGAAGTTCCTTTGAATCTCTTTCTCTCCTTACAATATTACTCAATTTTCTCTTGGAAATGTAATGAAGAAGAATCTCTCACTTTCCATCTTTTCTTGCAACATTGAGAGAAAATCCTCTCCAACACTCTCACACCACTTAATATACACTAATACACAGTAACTCTCCATTTTTTCTATTATAAAATCATTATTATAAAATGTAGGGACGAATTCCCAAGCGTCTCCTTTGATATCTTTTTGAAATTTGTTCAACTTCAATGTATTTGGAAAATAACTGACTGTAGCGCCTAGGTGCCTCCTTCTCTATATTCTTGCACTTTGGCGCCAGATTCTAGCACCTAAGCTCTAGTTCAAATTCTTTAAAAAGCGACCTTTGGACTCTAAATTTTGTCCATTTTGCTTCCTTACACCACCAAATGCCTAACTTAGTGTACCTGCAACAAAAGCATAAAAATAATTTTTTTAAAAGTACAATATCACTAAAAGTAAGCATTAAATGTATATATAAAAGTTGAATATATTTAGACATGTCAAAATTTCCCAAACTTAACTATTATTAGTCCTCAAGTAACTCTTTTATTATGTAAAAATTATGACTTATAGTAGTGAGTTTTACTTAAAGATTTCTATAGTTTTTGTTTTATAAATACAATAATGAAACTTTAGAAAAATTTTTCAATAACTCAAGTTAAAAATAGAAATGTAAGAATATTTAGTAATTAAGTCTAAGAGTTCCAATTTTCTATTCATTTCAAGAATAACTGTAATTTATCATACTAAGGAGTCTTATAAGAATTATATGAAAAGGAATTTTATGAGACCTCTATTAGTAAAAATGCTAATATTTTAAATAAAGGTTTAAAAATTTAATTAAGTCCCTTTCCTTAAGATATTTCAAGTGACGCCAATTTTCTATTAGGCATCTCATGAAGCATCTCCTCACATTTTTTTTGCTTTTCTTTTTCTTCTACTGAATTTGATTTTCTATTTCTTTTAGGATTGTTTTCAATTTTTTTTTCTTTTATTTTCATGTGAGGATTATTATATATGGATAGTCTTTAATAATTTTGAACATCACTATCCTTTTCTTAAAGTTATAAACTTCTCACATTTCTTTACTTTTTAAATGCATATTAGCTTTGAAAAGATTTTCCATAGAGTCTCAATTCTTTTATCTTATATGTAACTCTAAGACTCTTAATATTTCAAAAATACAATTTCCTTTACTTTAAAAAGTAAAAGCATAGTCTTATACTCTTATACTAATTGTCTTAATTATTGAACTAATCTTTATTATTTAAAAATTTTATCAAAGTCAACTATGATATTAATAAAATAAAAAATATAGTTATCTAAAGTTAACCTAGAATACCAAAAGTTCATGCTAAAATGATTTTCAAAATATAGTTTGTTTAGGACAAATAAAGTTCGGTCTGATTTAAGAGATTTTTTTTCTCTCAAACTTAAATTTTTAGCAAGTAAAAGATATAGTGCAGAAATGTAGGTAGGAAGAAAACAATAAATGCAATTAATAAGACTAACATGTACAGAGTTTTGAGCATGAAACTTTGTAGTTACTAATTAAAAAGATCAGGTGTATAACAATACATAAAGTTTCATTAAACATGATATATCAAAAAGATTTGCTAAGTAAAGGACTGTTCCAAACATAAGCAATAAATTTAAAAATAGATAGTAGTACAACAAAAACAAACAATCCAGTGCCACGAATAATAAGTTTAGAATGATAGTTTACCATAACACAAAATCTAAAGACTACATCTCACTACCATAAACACAAAAGCAAACTACAATCATAAAAAATAAAGATAAAACTACTCCTCATCATCACTATCATCATCTTCTTCATGCTCCTCTTCAAAATTCTCCTCCATTTCTCTGCTCTCATAAGGTGTAAAGCTGGGGCAAGTAGAGAATTCCATTGCATGATTGCCCCTCATGAATTTTACAATTGCCTCATGAAAAGACATATCGAAATCAACTCTTCTTTGCTTGTATTTATCATTAAGGAACAACTGAGCATGATTACTTTTTACCTGACTGTGTGGTGTCAAAATATCCCCTTGATGTATAACCAACTGCTCCATTACAATATCCAATGAAATAGTACTAGAAGTGGAGGGTTTATATGCTGAAGTAGAAGGTATGTGTCTGCTTCCACCCCATTTTCTTAATCTAGCATGTAATTCATAAGTATACACATTGGGTCTACTGATTGGTTTTAGGGGCTGCAATAATTCTTCCCATCTCTCATATCCTACTCCTGGTTGTTCACATAAAGTGAAAATCTGAGCAGGGTATCCTAAACCTATACTTCTCCTACCCCTCAAAGAAATGAGGGTGTTCTGATAAATAATAGAGTCAATATTTATATTCTTCATTTGTTGAATGTAAAAGTTTAGATTGGCTCTCTCTTTAGTCCCCTCACTAAGATGATTGGAAAGAAGAAGTCTTGCAAAAATAAAATTGCCAAGCTTTGGAGTGTGCATTTAACATTGAAGTGGACAAGTTTACCTTGTGATTATTCTTAAATTTTCAAACTCTCTTTCCATTAGTAAATAATACAATAATCTCATCCAGCTTCGAATCAAAACTCTTAAATGAAGAGGACTCACAATCCATCTCATCTTGCATCAGATAAAGAGCATTAATCCTTTCAAGGGTAAACTCTACCATTTTTCCATGGACAAAAATCTGATCATCAGAAGCTTCATGGAGGTTGACATAAAATTCCCGTACAACTGAGATAACTGCCTTTGTTGTGAAGTAGCAAAAGTTCTCCCAATGTTGGTCCATAAATAAAATTTCTATAGCACCTCCGGATCTGAAGAAAGCACGCTCTTGAATCAATTTTTTTGAGGTGATTAGAGTATTGTAATGATATTCAGCCTTGATGTTGACAAATTTCTTAGCATTAAAGACTTTCCTTCCTTTCCCCTTCTTCATTTTAGAAGCTATGAAATTACTAATACATCACAATAAGTCCAAATAAATTTGAAAAAAGTAATAAGGAACTCCTAAAATCGAAATCAGTGTTGAGAAACTTCACACCATGGATTTTTCACTAAATCATTCCAAGTTCTTCATTTTCAGTATTTCCATATTGTAGAAGAAATTCGTGATGAAAATAAAAAATTTCTAAGCCAAAGTGAAGCACTTAACACAAGAAGAAGAAATCTAAGATTTTATGCCTCAAAATTGCTTAAAATTTGAATATGGGGAAGCCCTGGGGTGCTGCTCGGTGTTCTTCGCGAAGAAGAAGAAGAAGCAAGCAAAGGATGGTAGAAATTAAGACTGTTTTCATGAATTTAAACCATTTGCTGGTTCAGCGAGCATTCGCCAATGCACCAATGCGCCAATGCTTTAAAATTTTATTTTTTATTTAGTTAAAAGCATTAAACGCCATGGTATTCCTAACTTTAATTAACCCAATATCACATTAGTTTTTATATTTAAGTAATCTTCCAACTTTCAATTTTTACAAACAACAAATAACTCACTTTTATATATAAATCTAAACAATTACAAAAAAATATTTTGAAACCTTAAAATATAATTCAGCCTCATAATCACACCAACAAAAAGTTAGCGTTGTAAACTAAAAATTGAATACCAACATTAGCACATATAAATCTTACATCATTAACTAAGAAAATCCAACACAACACATCACAGATAAGTTCTTATAAATAAAAAATTTGTACTTCAAAGCCACTACACATCTTCATCATCAAAATTTTCTTCTTCTCTAAGATCTCCCATAGATTGGTGGTGCACATATAAGTTATAGAAAGGATGGTTAGGAAGTTCATTTGTTGATTCATCCTCGATCCAATGTTTTTCACATACATTCGTACCGTTGCCTCTTCAAAAAGTGCAGTAGGATCAAATTGCTATTTGATTCTCCAATTCAAATAGATAAATTGATCAGAAATGTTGTTAGTCGTGTTCATAATATTAATCATCTCCTTCTCCAACTTCTTAATCCTCTTTAAAATAATAACTAAATTATCCAAAAGTTGGCGTTGTAACCATGGTGTTGAATTTTGAGACGATTGAACCATAGAAACATTTCTTTCTTCCACTTCTTCATCATCCACACATTCAAAATTTAAAGTTGGGTCCATAGATTTCCAAGGAAGAAGTGCATTTTCCCAATTTTCATAACAAACTTATACCTGAGTGCAAAGAAAAGTATAGTAGAAGGATGTCCCGGTCCATAAGAAGATCCGTTTAATTGTAAGCCAAAAATAAATTGAACAACTAAATCACATACATGGTCTTCAAGTTTGAATGTAGTAATTAAAATAACACTCTCCTTCGTCACTTCGCTGAGTTTTTTAGTAGGGAGTAATTTGGCTGAAATGAAGAAAAGCCTAAGCTTCGAGGCTGAATTTAACAATGAAGAAGGAAAACTTACATTATAATCATCTCTTGCTTCCCAAATTCCATCTTCATCCATTAAGAATCTAAAGACTTCATCTAGATTGTCTCTTTCTAGAGTGAAGTTGGCATAGTGATAAATTGAAACATTCTCAATCAAAGACAAATCATTGATTCTCAAAGGAGTAAGAGGTACCCAACTTTCCTTGAATAATCCCATGAAGATTAGCATAAAATTCCCGCACGACAGAAATTATTATGGCAACAGTTGTGTAGCATAGTACTTCCCATTGCCTTTGCATGAATATCTCTTCAACAAGACTACCAAGTGTATTGAAACTCAATTAATAAAACCACTTTTCTCGATCAATTTCTTCTTCACAAGAGTCCTATCATGTAATTTCTGCTCATCAAAACTAATAAACTTCTTTTGGCTGAAAATCCTATATTTGTAGTTTCCTTTGTATTTTGAAGCCATTAGAATATGAATTGTGGATACACTCCTTCTCTACTGATTTAAATTATCTCCAAAGTACAGGTTTCAAGAGTTATATAGAAAAAAATCAGGCAAAAACCTTCAAAAGGAAGCTTCAAAGTGGTTTTCCCAACTACAACACCAAGGAGCAGGGCATTCTATAAGTTCACGTGTAGGCGCCGGTTTTAAGCACCTAGGAGTTAGTGCACAGTTTTGCACCGCCTCATCTAAGGTCCAAATAACTCTCATTCATTCTTTATAATTCAAAAATTAAAGTGTTTAATGTATTTTCTTAACATGTAAGTCTCCAAAGCACTTATAATTTGTCAAAATTACTTATTTTACATAAAAGAAAAAAACTTAAATTACTTATAAGCATAAATTTGGGTTACCTCTGAAAAAGAACTTAGTTTAACGTCATCAACCGGACATTTCCAATCTTTATTCTAGATGACCCAACATTAAAACCTCATCATCAATATATTTGTGTCCATCAAAGTAAGGTTTCAACCTATTTCCATTAACCTTAAATATTTTTTTTAGTTTTTGGGTCTTCAGTTTTACTACTCCATATGAGTAGACTTTTATCAAAATATATGGCCCCATCCATCTGGACTTCAGTTTTCCAGGAAATTATTTTTATCTTGTATTATACAATAAAACTTCTTGTCCTGCTTCAAATTATTATTATTATTTTTATTTGATCATGTAATTTTCTTTATAAATTTTACCATTTTTATAACATTAATTTATGATCTCATCAAGCTCATTTAGTTGTAATAATCTTTTCTCACCAGTGCCTTTTAAATAAAATTAAATTCCTTAATAACCCACTAAACTTTATGCTCTAATTCCATTGGTAAATGACAAATATTTTCAAAAATAAGTCTATATGGGAATATTATTATAGGAGTTTTGTATGTTGTCCTATAAGCCCATAATGTATTACCTAATATAGCAGACCAATCTAATTATNATAACCCACTAAACTTTATGCTCTAATTCCATTGGTAAATGACAAATATTTTCAAAAATAAGTCTATATGGGGATATTATTATAGGAGTTTTGTATGTTGTCCTATAAGCCCATAATGTATTACCTAATCTAGCAGACCAATCTAATTTGTTAGGATTTATAGTCTTTTCCAAAACTATCTTGATTTCATGATTAGATAATTCTGCTAGACCACTGCTCTGAAGATGATAAGTAGTGGAGATTTGATATTTAATATCATATTTTTCAACTAATTTCCCAATTCTTTTAATCCTATAATGATATCTCCCATCCGTAATGATTAATCTTGACATTCCATATCTCATAAAAATATTTTCATTAAAAATTTTGAAACAGTCCGAGCATCAGAGTGAGGTAAAGCAACTACTTCAATCCATTTTAAAACATAGTCTACTGTGATTAATATATATAAGTTCCTGAAAGATGGTACAAATAGTCCCATAAAATCCAATCCTCGTACATCAAAAATTTCAACTTCCAATGTAAAATTTAGGGGCATCTCATTCCTTTTCAAAATATTTCCTACTTGCTGACATCGATCACATGTTTTTACTTATGTATTAACATTCTTAAATAGGTTAGGCCAAAAATATCCTGATTGTAAGATTTTGTATGTAGTTCTATTAACTCCAAAATGTCTCCCAAATTCAGAATCAAGACATTTTTGAATAATTTTTTTAGTTTCTTCAGAAGGTACAGATCTTCAAATAACTTGATCTTTACATTGCTTGTACAAATACGAGTCATCCCAAAAGTAAAACTTTGCATCACGAATAATATTCTTCTGTTTTGTGTTTTCAATCCATACAGTAAAATATCACTAATAATAAAGTTAACTGTGTTAGCATACCATGATACACGCCATTCCTTCATAGTGTTTGTTTTTCTATCAAGACAATTTTCGTTAATTTCAGTCTCAAGATTGAATGATTGTTTCTGTTCAAGCCTAGATAAATGATAAACTATTTTATTATCAGTTCCCTTCCCATCTACTACTTCAAAGTCAAATTCTTGCTTCAGAAGGATTCATCTAATTAATCTTGGTTTCACGTCTATCTTTTGCATCAGATATCTTATAGCAGAGTGATCTGTATGAACAACACATTTAACTCCAATGAGATATGACCTAAATTTATCAAAAGCATATATAATTGATAATAACTCTTTTTCAGTAGTGGTATAATTAATTTGAGCTTCATTAAGAGTTTTACTAGCGTAATATATAACTTTAAAAATTTTGTTATATCTTTGTTCTAAAACAACTCTAATTGCATAATCACTAGCATCGTACATTAGCTCAAACAAATTCTNCTAGCGTAATATATAACTTTAAAAATTTTGTTATATCTTTGTTCTAAAACAACTCTAATTGCATAATCACTAACATCGTACATTAGCTCAAACACTTTCGCCAATCAAGTGAAACTATTATAAGAGCAGTGATTAATTTGTTTTTCAATAATTTAAAATGATTTACACATTCTTGGTTAAAATCAAATTTTGCATCTTTTTCTAAAATTTTGCATAGAGGCTTTGTAATTTTTAAAAAATCTTTATTGTACCGTCTGTAGAAACCAGCATGTCCTAAAAAACTTCCAACCCCTCTCATANTTTCAATAATTTAAAATGATTTACACATTCTTGGTTAAAATCAAATTTTGCATCTTTTTCTAAAATTTTGCAAAGAGGCTTTGTAATTTTTGAAAAATCTTTATTGTACTGCCTATAGAAACCAACATGTCCTAAAAAACTTCCAACCCCTCTCATTCTAGTATGCAAGCTAGTTTAGCAATAACTTGAATTTTCACCGTATCTACTTCCATACCATTTTAAGAAATTTTATGTTCAAGTACAATTCCTTCTACAACCATAAATTGACATTTCTCTGAATTTAATACTAAATTTGTCTCTTCACATCATTTTAAACTTTTTTCTAAATGATTTAAACATGATTCAAATGAATAGCTAAACACTAAAAAATTGTCCAAAAAAACTTTTATTCCTTTTTCAATTAAATTGCAGAAAAGAGACTCATACATCTTTGAAATGTCACAGGTGCATTACATAAACAAAAATGCATTCTTCTAAAAGAAAAAAGTACCACAAGGACTAGTAAATGTTATCTATTCTTGATCTTCAAGAACAATAGAAATTTGATGATAACTATTATATCCATTGGAAAAGCAGAAATATTTGTGCTCAGCTAACCTATCTAACATTTGGTCCAGAAAAGGTAGAGCAAAGTGATCTTTTCTAGTGGTGGAAATTAATTTTTTATAGTCAAAATAAATTTGCCAACTAGTGACTTGTCTTGCTGGTAATAATTCATCCCTATCATTTATAGCTATAGTCACACCCCCTTTCTGAGGAACACGTTGAATTGCACTAACCTAAGCACTTTCCGAAATAGGATAGATGAATCCAACGTCTAACCATTTTAAAATTTTTTTCTTTACAACTTCTTTCATCATTAATTTATTCTCTTTTGAGGATTAGCTCTAGGTTTTCAATGCTCTTCCAGTAAAATTCTATGCATACAAATTGAAGGATTGATTCCTTTGATATCAATTAATGTCCACTCAAAGGCTTTCTTATATTTTCTTAAAGTTACCAGTAATTTTTGTTTTTGTAGTTGAGCAACTCTAAGGATACTATAACATGTAAATTGATAAATTTCCTAATGAGGCATATTTTAAATGTGTAGGAGGCATCTTCATCTCAAGTTCAGGAGGTGTTTCAATTGAAGGAACAAGATTCTTATTATTTTCCTTAGTGTCCAATAGCTTAAAACTTTCTTGAACATAATCTAAATCCTCATTACATATTTCAATAAACTTATCTTGCATTTTATCCTCATGTTTATGCTTCAAATCTTCTTGTTCATTTTTTTCTTCAAAATTTTCTATGAAATAGTCATTACTTAAATAATCACTAATCTCCATCTTTAAGCATTCATCATCTCTTCTTTTTGCTAGTTATTTCATGGATTTTGATATATTAAATGTGACTTCTTGATCATTGATTCTCATGGTTAACTCACCATTTTGTACGTCTATCATAGCTCTTTCAGTGGCAAAAGTGATGGTAATTTCTTTATCCTCCTTTATATCTAACACAATTAACCAATACATCTTCTACAAACATTTACTAATATATCTTATACAACTCCTTTAGGATAAGTGATCAAACGATCAACTAACTGAAAGGTTAAAGTAGTGGGAGAAATCTCTTCTAAACCAACCTTCTGAAAGTAGATAGAGGCAAAAGATTAATATTAGCTCCTAAAGTACATAAACTTTTTCCTAAAAATCTCTCTTCTATAGCACAAGGAATAGTAAAACTATCGGGATCTTTACATTTTTCAAGAAGCTTTTTCTGAATTAGAGCACTACATTCCTCACTAAGTACAACAGTCTCATTATTTGTGAACTTCCTTTTTCTATTAAGTATCTCCTTCATAAGCTTTACATAACTTGGTATTTGTTCCAAGACTTCAAGAAATGGAATGTTAATAGTTGACACACCAAAATAATACATAGCATTAAGTGTATATTTATGCTTATTTTTCGGTGATATTGCACTTTAAATAAGGGTATTTTCATGTTTTTTGTTGTAGGTATATCAATTTTAGGAATTTGGAGCAAAAGTAGCAAAAATGATGAAATTTGGAGCCAAAATAGCGAATTCTTGAATTCTGGCACATGATGCGCCAGATTGGCGCATGATGTTCTAAATTGGCGCATGATGCTCTGGATTGACACCAGTTGCACCAAAACCTAGAACAACACGGTCTTCATCAAAGTGGGGCATGATGCGTCAGATTGGTGCCAGATGCTCCATTTGACAAATAGTTGGCGCATGATGCGCTAGAGACTTTTATGGACTAAGGCGCTTCAAGAAGAATTTTGAACAAATTTTCACAAAGAAACTTGTTCTAAACACCCCTTTAAGTGATTCAATGCATCTAAACACTTTAGAAGCTTCTTTTATGAAGGGATATGTGTCTTGGATCAAAGGACATATCTTTTGAATTTAAAAGAGTTGACTTTTGGACAGAATTTTAGAGGGAATTTTGAATTTTTTTTTTAGGGAGACAATCTTCGATAAAAAGAGTGTGTGTGTGGGGGGGGCATGAGTGTGTGTGACATTAAGGCAAGAAGGAGAGTTAGAGAGAGAGAGAGAGGGAAAGTCAAGGGCTTGAAGATTTTCTTGAAGGGTTGTAAGAGATGTGGGAAGGTGAGAGATTTCTTTTTCATTACACGTCTAAGAGAGAATTGAGAGTGCTTGTAAAAAGAGAAAGGCTTGGAGAGAACTTCTTGGAGTTTGCTTGGGAAAGATTGTGAGATAAGTTGTGTCTTTTATTTCTTTTATTTTGTAAACTTCTTTTATATATGAAATCTGTGTTTTGTCGTATCATTCTCATGAATTATGAGTAGTCTTCTTTATCCTTCTCTCTGCTTTGAGATATGGTTTTGTGAAGAATTAATTTGTTTTAAATGATTTTTAAAGTCAATAGTTTGTAATGATTTGAACTCCAAGCTTCATTTGCTTTTTGATCTGGCCAATTGAATTATTAAAATGTGTTGAGAAACATATTTTCTAAGAGGACTATGATTTGTACAATATGGGAAGAATCACATTTAATTTCATAGGAGAGTATTTCATCCATGAAATTGGGTGCAAATAAATAGGGAAATATATTTTGTTGGATGCAGAATTGGAGATTTTAAAGTGACAGATTAAAATCCCAATTTGCTCCAGTTGATTTGAAACTGATGTGAGATTGTTAGCTCTCAGGGGAGGGAGTAGTGGGAGCTCTGTAGTGGCAGTCGGTGTCCTCCCAACCTAACCACTGAATTAGGATCCAAACTCTGGATTAGTCAAAGTTCTTTATGCACATAAAAGAGGGTAAAGAATATAATTGCTCCTATTTGACATAAAATAGTTATATATATATATATATATATATTCAAATGAATTTAAATTCTTCACAATCCATATACTCATTCTAAAGGGGAAGGATGCTTACTTTAATTTGAACTTTCCGTCACAACCTCTTAGTTTTAATTTTTGTAAGTTTACTTTTGAATTGTTTAGTATTTAGTTTAGTTAACTTTGTCTTTCAACTGAATTTTAATTAGCATTCACTTGTTACTTAATATTTAAAATTTGCACCTTATTTTTTGTGTAGTTTTAAAATTTGTACTTTAAATTATAATGTTAAGAACTTATTTATAAGCATTTCCAGCTTCCCTATGAGATCGATATCCAGGACTCCATTAGAGCACTTTATTACTTGAGTGATACGTATACTTGCATTATTTTTAAAGAGGATTTTGAAGTTTAAATATTTTTAAAAGATCAAACTATTTTAATAGAAGTTATTTTATTGGGATTATTTGCATATTCACTATTGTATCTACCGTGTGTATTTTGTAATACTGAAAAATATTTGCAAAATTAGAACACTAAATCTACCACACATAAAGTTTTGGCGTCGTTGCCAGGGAAGTAATGGAAGGTAGTATTAAGTTATTTTATAATTTATAGTATTTTTATATTAAAAGAAAAACAAAAAAAAAATTTTGAAGTTTAGTTTGAATATTTTCTTATTTAAATTACTTGTTGTGTTTGTTTACGCATAGTGTAAGATCTGAAAATTTAGTGCCTTATGATTCTGAGTTTGAAAGAACAATTAGAAAATTTTGAAAACAATAAAAAGAAATAAATCATATTAGCAAAATGGCTTGTAATTTAAGTAATGCTAGAAATGAAAATGAACATCATTAGAGAGCTTTAAGAGATTATGACAATCCTACAGCAGATAAAATTTATTTAAGCATACAAAACCTTGCTGTTGTTGCCAATTCATTTGAGCTTAAAGCTGTTATTATCCAAATGGTGTAAAATAATCAGTTTGGGGAAACACCAACTGAAGTTCCTAATTTGCACCTTGCTAGTTTTCTAGAATTGTTTGCTACTTTTAAATATGATGGAGTGTTGAATGAAGCCGTCAGACTTTGACTTTTTTCTGGCAAGATGTGGTTAAACTTGTTTACATTGGATCTACCAGAACTCTGGGAGATTTATCACAAAAAATTTTATCTAAATATTTCACACCTTCAAAAACTACTAAGCTTAGAAAAGATATTACATTTATTTTTCAGTTTGAAGGAGAATCAATTTATGAAGCCTGAGGAAGATTTAAAGATCTTTATAGAAAGCGTCCACATCTTGTGTTGCCATATTGGTTAATAATTCAAACTTTTTATAATGGAATGGTTGGATCTCTTAGATCAATAATTGACGTTGTTGCTAGTGGATCATTAATGTCAAAATCATTCGAAGAAGCATATTCTTTAATTGAAGAGGTGGCTACTAATAATTTTCAATGGCCCTTAGAAAGGGTAAATCTAAAAGGAGTAGCTAATATTCATGATTCTGATGCAATATATATGTTAGCTGCAAAAATAGCTATTATTTCAAAGAAGATAAATCAATATGGAATGAATTATTCTCAAACATCATCTGTACTTGAGAAAAACTCATTAGGACAAATCATAGAATCTTATTCTTCTTATGAGACATTAAATGTAATAAATAATCGTTCTAACAATCCTTATGACAATTATTATAACCCCGATTGAAAGAATCATTAAAATTTTAGTTGGAGTAATAATAATTCTAATGCTGCAAATCCATAATAGGGAAATAACACTGCAAACCCATTGGGAAACTCCAACAATCTATAAAATCCAAACTATAAACCTTATTACCATCCATGTTTTAATAATTTGCAGAGTAAGGAGAAAAAGTTGTCAATGGAAGAATTGATATTGTAAATGGGGAGTCAATTACAAAGTCAAGGAGCTACAATTAGAAACATGGAAAATAAATTGGGATGTATTGCTACCGCACGTAGCAATGGACCTCCAGGAACGTTTCCTAGTAATGTCAAAGTAAATCCTCAAGATCAAAATGAAGACAAAATTAAGACTAATCAACTAAGAAGTGGAAAAGAATTAGAAAATAGAGTTCAAAAAGAAGTGGAAGTTAAAGTTAAAAAAGATGAAGTGGAAAATGAAAAATCTGGTGAAGATTTTTATTTTGAGTCAGAATGTTCTATTAAACCAATGAAAATCACTATAGAAAGACCACCACCTCCATTTCCTCAAAGATTGAAGAAGAAAATAGAGATAACTAATTTTAGAAATATTGATGAAATTAACGATAAACATTCCATTTATTGAAGCTTTGGAACAAATGTCAAGCTATGTGAAGTTCATGAACGATATACTTAATACAAAAAGGAAGTTTGTAGATAATGAGATAGTTGCACTCATTGAAGAGTGTAGCGCTATAATTAAGAAAAAGCATCCTTAAAATCTTAAAGATCTTGGAAATTTTACAATTCCTTTTGCTATTGGCATAATTTTTTTTGAAAAAGCTTTATGTGATTTAGGAGCCAATATTAATCTTATGCCGTTATCAATTTTTAGAAGGCTGGGCTTCGGAGATATTTCACCTACAACTATAACTTTTTAGTTAGTTGGTCACTCGATTACCTATCCTAAAGGAGTTATAGAAGATGTTCTGGTAAAAGTTGATAAATTTATCTTTCATGTGGACTTTATTGTATTAGATTTGGAAGAAGATAAGAAATTCCTATCATTTTAGGAAGACCATTCTTAGTCACTGGAAGAGCTTTAATATATGTGCAAAAAGGAGATTTAACTATGAGAGTTAGTGATCAAGAGGTTACATTTAATTTTACAAAATCAATGAGATACCATGCAAAAAAGGAAGAGATTCAATGCTTCAGAATGGATATTAATGAATATATAGGCCATGAATATTTTAAAAAAATAGTTGAAAAGGAATTTGTAAGGGAATATATGGTATATCAAGATGAGGATAAAATTCAACATGAATCTACGGAAGTGAGTAAAGAAGATTTGGATTATGTTCAGGAAAAAATTGAAATGCTAGATCCTATAGAAATTAATTAGAATTTGATTTCATATATGGGAAAACCTTCTGAACTAGAACTGAAGACACTTCCTACACATTTGAAGTAGGCATTATTAGGACATTTATCTACATTACTTTTTATAGTATCCTCATAATTAACTGATCAACATGAACAATAGTTGCAGGAAACGTTGAAAGGATATAAGAAAGCCTTTGGATGGACATTAGATGAAATTAAATGAACTAGTTCTTCAATTTGTATGCAAAGAATTTTTTTAGAATGTCTACATGGAGTTGATCCTCAAAGAAGATTAAATCCTATGATGAAAGAAGTTGTTAAGAAAAAAATTTTAAAATGATAGATGCTGGAATAATATATCCTATTTCAAATAGTGCTTGCGTAAGTACATTTCACTGTGTTCCAAGGAAAGGAGGAGTGATTGTAATGATGAACAAGAATAATGAATTAATATCAACTTGACAAGTCACAGGATGAAGAATCTGCATAGATTATAGAAAATTAAATTATGCCACCAGGAAGGATCATTGTCCTTTACCTTTTTTTTTGACTAGATGTTGGATAGATTGGTTGGGCATAAATATTTTTGTTTTCTATATGGATATACAAGTTATCATCAAATAGCCATTACTCCAGAGGATCAAGAGAAAATAACATTTACTAGTCCTTATGGAACTTTTGCTTTTTGGCGAATGACCCTTGAATTATGTAATGCACTTGAAACATTTCAAAGATGTGTGATGTCAATTTTCAATTATTTAAATGAAAAAGGGATTGAAGTCTTTATGGATGACTTTTCTGTGTTTGGAACTTCATTTGAAATATGTTTAAATCATTTAGATAAAGTTCTTGAACGATGTGAAAAGACTAATCTCGTATTGACCTGAGAAAAATGTCAATTTGTGGTTGAAGGAGGAATTATGCTTGGGCATAAAATTTCAGAAAATGGCATGGAAGTAGATCATGCAAAAATTTAGGTTATATCAAACTTACCTCGGCTTACTAATGTAAGAAGAGTTCTGAGATTTTTAGGACATGCTGGATTTTACTGGTGATATATTAAAGATTTTTCAAAAATTACTAAGCCTTCAAGCCTACTTTGGAAAAAGATATAAAATTTGATTTCAACCAAGATTTCCTTAAAGACTTTAAAATTTTAAAGGAAAAGTAGATCAATGCTCCTATAGTTATTTCACCTGATTAGGAGAAACCTTTTTGAATTAATGTGTGATGCAAGTGCTTATGCAATTGGAGAAGTATTAGGGCAAAGATATGATAAAATTTCTAATGTTATATTCTGTGCTAGTAAAAATATTAATGATGCTAAAATTAACTTCATCATCACTAAAAGACAATTATTAGCCATTGTGTATGGTTTTGATAAGATTAGGTCATATCTGATTGAAGCAAAATATGTTGTGCATACTGACCATTCTGATATTAAATATTTCATGCAAAAGAAGGATGCAAAACTAAGATTAATTAGATGGGTACTTCTGATGTAAGAGTTTAATTTTTTATTAATCAAAAGGAAAGTGTTTGAAACTCAAATTTTTGGTCATCTATCTAGGCTAGAACAAAAAGAAATACTTCACAAGGAGAAAGAAATTAATGAAAATTTTTTTGATGAACAACTTTATGTTGTAAAACGATGGGAAATACTTTGCTATCTGACATTGTAAATTATATTGTTAGTGATATTTTACCATATAGACTAACAAAACAACAGAAAAAGAAATTCATTCAAGATTCAAAATCTTAATTTTGGGATGACCCTTATTTATATAAACAATGTAAAGATCTAGGATTTATAAGTAAAGAAAGAATGAATGACATGATTGAAAGATAATAAAATAGGAATTTGAACTTGGATAGGAAGTCTTATTACAAAAAACAAAATTGAAATTATTTCCTGAAAAATTGAAGTCTAGGTGTAAAGGGTCATTCAGAGTTATAAAAGTTCATCCGTATGTAGATGTTAATATTGAAGATATATTTAAAGTAAATGAGCACAAATTGAAACCAAATTTTGATGGTCAAAGACTAGTTTTTAAAGAGATTGTATTGTTGTGTCACCCAGNTATATATATATATATATATATATATATATATTCAAATGAATTTAAATTCTTCACAATCCATATACTCATTCTGAAGGGGAAGGATGCTTACTTCAATTTAAACTTTCCTTCACAACCTCTTAGTTTTAATTTTCGTAAGTTTACTTTTGAATTGTTTAGCATTTAGTTTAGTTAACTTTGTCTTTCAACTGAATTTTAATTAGCATTCACTTGTTACTTAATATTTAAAATTTGCAACTTAATTTTTTTGTAGTTTTAAAATTTGTACTTTACATTATCATGTTAAGAACTTATTTATAAGCATTTCCAGCTTCCCTGTGAGATCGATATCCAGGACTCCATTAGAGCACTTTATTACTTGAGTGATACGTATACTTGCATTATTTTTAAAGGGGATTTTGAAGTTTAAATATTTTTAAAAGATAAAACTATTTTAATAGAAGTTATTTTATTGGGATTATTTGCATATTCACTATTGTATCTACCGTGTGTATTTTGTAATACTGAAAAATATTTGCAAAATTAGAACACTAAATCCACTACACATAAAGTTTTGGCGTCGTTGTCAGGGAAGTAACGGAAGGTAGTATTAAGTTATTTTATAATTTATAGTATTTTTATAATAAAAGAAAAACAAAAAAAAATTGTTTGTAGTTTAGTTTGAATATTTTCTTATTTAAATTACTTATTGTGTTTGTTTATGCATAGTGTAAGATCTGAAAATTTAATGCCTTATGACTCTGAGTTTGAAAGAACAATTAGAAAATTTTGAAAACAATAAAAAGAAATAAATCATATTAGCAAAATGGCTTGTAATTTAAGTAATGCTAGAAATGAAAATGAACATCATTAGAGAGCTTTAAGAGATTATGACAATCCTACAGCAGATAAAATTTATTTAAGCATACAAAACCTTGCTGTTGTTGCCAATTCATTTGAGCTTAAAGCTGTTATTATCCAAATGATATAAAATAATCAGTTTGGGGAAACACCAACTGAAGTTCCTAATTTACACCTTGGTAGTTTTCTAGAATTGTTTGCTACTTTTAAATATGATGGAGTGTTGAATGAAGCCGTCAGACTTCGACTTTTTTCTTTTTCACTAAGGGATAAAGCTAAGATGTGGTTAAACTTGTTTACATTGGATCTACCAGAACTCTGGGAGATTTATCGCAAAAAATTTTATCTAAATATTTCACACCTTCAAAAACTACTAAGCTTAGAAAAGATATTACATTTATTTGTCAGTTTGAAGGAGAATCAATTTATGAAGCCTGAGGAAGATTTAAAGATCTTTATAGAAAGTGTCCACATCTTGTGTTGCCATATTAGTTAATAATTCAAACTTTTTATAATGGAATGGTTGGATCTCTTAAATCAATAATTGACGCTGTTGCTAGTGGATCATTAATGTCAAAATCATTCGAAGAAGCATATTCTTTAATTGAAGAGGTGGCTACTAATAATTTTCAACGGCCCTTAGAAAGGGTAAATCTAAAAAGAGTAGCCAATATTAATGATTTTGATGCAATATCTATGTTAGCTGCAAAAATAGCTATTATTTCAAAGAAGATAAATCAATATGGAATGAATTATTCTCAGACATCATCTGTACTTGAGAAAAACTCATTAGGACAAATGATAGAATCTTATTCTTCCTATGAGACATTAAATGTAATAAATAATTGTTCTAACAATCCTTATGGCAATTATTATAATCCCGATTGAAAGAATCACTAAAATTTTAGTTGGAGTAATAATAATTCTAATGCTGCAAATCCATAATAGGGAAATAACACTGCAAACCCATTAGGAAACTCCAACAATCTATAAAATCCAAACTGTAAACCTTATTACCCTCCATGTTTTAATAATTTGCAGAGTAAGGAGAAAAAGTTGTCAATAGAAGAATTGATATTGTAAATGGGGAGTCAATTACAAAGTCAAGGAGCTGCAATTAGAAACATGGAAAATAAATTAGGATGTATTGCTACCGCACTTAGTAATGGACCTCCAGGAACGTTGCCTAGTAATGTTAAAGTAAATCCTCAAGATCAAAATGAAGACAAAATTAAGACTAATCAACTAAGAAGTGGAAAAGAATTAGAAAATAGAGTTCAAAAAGAAGTGGAAGTTAAAGTTAAAAAAGATGAAGTGGAAAATGAAAAATCTGGTGAAGATTTTTATTTTGAGTGAGAATGTCCTATTAAACCAATGAAAATCACTATAGAAAGACCACCACCTCCATTTCCTCAAAGATTGAAACAGAAAATAGATATAACTAATTTTAGAAATATTGAGGAAATTAACGATAAACATTCCATTTGTTTAAGCTTTGGAACAAATGTCAAGCTATGTGAAGTTCATGAACGATATACTTAATACAAAAAGGAAGTTTGTAGATAATGAGATAATTGCACTCATTGAAGAGTGTAGCGCTATAATTCAGAAAAAGCATCCTTAAAATCCTAAAGATCTTGTAAGTTTTACAATTCCTTTTGCTATTGGCTTAAATTTTTTTGAAAAAGCTTTATGTGATTTAGGAGCCAGTATTAATCTTATGCCGTTATCAATTTTTAAAAGGTTGGGCTTCGGAGATATTTCACCTACAACTATAACTTTTTAGTTAGCTGATCACTCGATTACCAATCCTAAAGGAGTTATAGAAGATGTTTTGGTAAAAGTTGATAAATTTATCTTTCATGTGGACTTTATTATATTAGATATGGAAGAACATAAGAAATTCCTATCATTTTAGGAAGACCATTCTTAGTCACTGGAAGAGCTTTAATAGATGTGCAGAAAGGAGATTTAACTATGAGAGTTAGTGATCAAGAGGTTACATTTAATTTTGCAAAATCAATGAGATACCCTGCAAAAAAGGAAGAGATTCAATGCTTCAGAATGGATATTAATGAATATCTAGGCCATGAATATTTAAAAAAAACAGTTGAAAAAGAATTGTAAGGGAATATATGGTATATCAAGATGAGGATAAAATTCAACATGAATCTACGGAAGTGAGTAAAGAAGATTTGGATTATATTCAGAAAAAAATTGAAATGCTAGATCCTATAAAAATTAATAAGAATTTGATTTCATATATGGGAAAACCTTCTGAACTAGAACTGAAGACACTTCCTACACATTTAAAGTAGGCATTATTAGGAGATTTATCTACATTACTTTTTATAGTACCCTCAAAATTAACTGATCAACATGAACAATAGTTGCAGGAAACGTTGAAAGGATATAAGAAAGCCTTTGGATGGACATTAGATGATATTAAATGAACTAGTTCTTCAATTTGTATGCAAAGAATTTTATTAGAATGTCTACATGGAGCTGATCCTCAAAGAAGATTAAATCCTATGACGAAAGTTGTTAAGAAAGAAATTTCAAAATGGTTAGATGCTGGAATAATATATCCTATTTCAAATATTGCTTGCGTAAGTACATTTCACCGTGTTCCAAAGAAAGGAGGAGTGATTGTAATGACGAACGAGAATAATGAATTAATATCAACTTGACAAGTCACAGAATGAAGAATCTGCATAGATTATAGAAAATTAAATTCTGCCACCAGGAAGGATCATTGTCCTTTACCTTTTTTTTTACTAGATGTTGGATAGATTGGCTGGGCATAGATATTTTTGTTTTCTAGGTGGATATACAAGTTATCATCAAATAGCCATTACTCCAGAGGATCAAGAGAAAATAACATTTACTAGTCCTTATGGAACTTTTATTTTTTGGCGAATGCCCCTTGAATTATGTAATGCACTTGAAACATTGATGTGTGATGTCAATTTTCAATGATTTAAATGAAAAAGGGATTGAAGTCTTTACGGATGACTTTTCTGTGTTTGGAACTTCATTTGAAATATGTTTAAATCATTTAGATAAAGTTCTTGAACGATGTGAAAAGACTAATCTCGTATTGATCTGAGAAAAATGTCAATTTGTGGTTGAAGGAGGAATTGTGCTTGGGCACAAAATTTCAAAAAATGGCATGGAAGTAGATCATGCAAAAATTTAGGTTATATCAAACTTACCTCGGCTTACTAATGTAAGAAGAGTTCTGAGATTTTTAGGACATGCTGGATTTTACTGGTGATATATTAAAGATTTTTCAAAAATTACTAAGCCTTCATGCCTACTTTGGAAAAAGATATAAAATTTGATTTCATCCAAGATTTCCTTAAAGCCTTTAAAAATTTAAAGGAAAAGTAGATCAATGCTCCTATAGTTGTTTCACCTGATTAGGAGAAACCTTTTTGAATTAATGTGTGATGCAAGTGCTTATGCAATTGGAGATGTATTAGGGCAAAGATATGATAAAATTTCTAATGTTATATTCTATGCTAGTGAAACTATTAATGATGCTCAAATTAACTACATCGTCAGTAAAGGACAATTATTAGCCATTGTGTATGGTTTTGATAAGATTAGGTCATATCTGATTGAAGCAAAATATGTTGTGCATACTGACCATTCTGATATTAAATATTTCATGCAAAAGAAGGATGCAAAACCAAGATTAATTAGATGGGTACTTCTGATGTAAGAGTTTAATTTTTTAATAATCAAAAGGAAAGGGTTTGATACTCAAATTTTTGGTCATCTATCTAGGCTAGAACAAAAAGAAATACTTGACATGGAGAAAGAAATTAATGAAAATTTTTTTGATGAACAACTTTATGTTGTAAAACGATGGGAAATACTTTGGTATCTAACATTGTAAATTATATTGTTAGTGATATTTTACCATATAGACTAACAAAACAACATAAAAAGAAATTTATTCAAGATTCAAAATCTTAATTTTGGGATGACCCTTATTTATATAAACAATGCAAAGATCTAGGATTTATAAGTAAAGAAAGAATGAATGACATGATTGAAAGATAATAAAATAGGAATTTGAACTTGGATATGAAGTCTTATTACAAAAAACAAAATTAAAATTATTTCCTGAAAAACTGAAGTCTAGATGTAAAGGGTCATTCAGAGTTATAAAAGTTCATCCTTATGTAGATGTTAATATTGAAGATCCTAAGACTGGAATGATATTTAAAGTAAATGAGCACAAATTGAAACCAAATTTTAGTGGTCAAAGACTAGTTTTTAAAGAGACTGTATTGTTGTGTCACCCAAAATAAAGACTGGGAATGTTAGGCTGACGATATTAAACCAAGAGCTTTGTGGGAGGCAACCCATACTTATCGTTGTTTATTTTGATTTTAAGTTTTTGTTCAGAATATTTTACATATCATTATTTTTGTATTTTCATAGAGACATTGTGTTTGAAAAATAAATTTAAAAACATTTTTGTTTACCTAATTTTATGGAAGAATGAAGAATTTGTTTGATCGCAATAAAAAATCCAAATTTATTGAACTGATGCATGATGCGCCAAATTCCAAAGAGTTGGCGCATGATGCACCGCGATGACAAAAATGACTTAAAATATTTTGAAAAGGCACNACATTTTTGTTTACCTAATTTTATGGAAGAATGAAGAATTTGTTTGATCGCAATAAAAAATCCAAATTTATTCAACTGACGCATGATGCGCCAAATTCCAAAGAGTTGGCACATGATGCACCGCGATGACAAAAATGACTTAAAATATTTTGAAAAGGCAGTTTTTGGCATTTTTTAGAGAGTTCTTCTCCTTATAAATAAAAAAATTTGATTCAAAAGTCATTTTTAGAGGAGAAAATGAGGGAGGAGTCACTAGATTTTAATTCCAATGGCGTCCCACTCTAAAAACTCTGCTTGATTTGGAATTTTAAACTGGAGAATGTTTGTCAGTTTTGATGCACAGAACTTACATGATCATGTTCTAGTGAAGAAGAGGCTAATCAAAGAAAGAGTTCTTGTGAATTGAGGATTCAAAACACTGAATACTCGAGTTAAAGAGATTATTGCACAGAGAAGTTGGGAAGTGCTTTGTTACACTACTGCCATCGTAGTCGTCCCTGTGGTGAAGTATTTTTATGCAAATCTTCATAAAATCATTCAAGGAATTGTCTATGTGCAAGGTAGGTTTTTTGTAATTCACTCCTTCAAGAAAAAACGAGATGTTTATGATTAAAAATGTGTATATCTTCCATTACGCAAATTTTACTCCTACGAGAGATAATATGAACGAACTCTATCGGTACCTCATGGATTAAAATGCAAATTCATAGGCTAGAGATGATGGAAATGTAAGTTTTTTGTCATCGTTGTTAAATCATATTTCTAAGGCATGAAACTACTTTATTGCATACATATTACTTCCTACTATGAAAATAACTAAGTAGAGTGTGATTCTAAATTATTGTATTCAAACTGGAAAACCTATGGATATTGGAGCAATCATTATGAAATCAATTTTGGGTTTGATTTTTAATGGATCTACAACTGGACTTTGACATCCATCCACTATTTTCCTACTATGCAGTCGATCGCAAGTACCTTATGATAGTTGGGAAAAAGTGCTTCTTCCTTGGAAGTCAATGGATCTAGAAGCCTATTGCAACTGTATTGGGATGGGATGAGAATGATATGAATGTAATCATGGATCCACCATCCCAGAATTCATCACCTATTTCTACTTCCTTCACTTTGAATGCATATTTGAAAAGGACCAAGAAGATAGAGAAAGAGAAGCAAAATCTTTTGCATGTAATTAGGAATGTTTCTAAAATGTTGGATCACTTGGATTGGAGACTTAAAGAACATTTTGAGCATACTAGTCGTATTGAAGATGGTTTGGTACGTATGTTCAAGAAACATTCCTGAATTAGGGAGGATTCAACTGATGAGTTTCCATATCGACCCTTCTACAACTTGTATGTGTACTACCAATCTGTGGGAGATGTCTAGGAGGACAAGAGTGAAGAAGATGTTTGAACTTAATTTATGCACAAAATGTTTGTTTAGTAATGCTTGTTTTAGTTGATTGTTGTGTTAGATTGAATTTACTTTTATTTTTGAACTATATTGATGTTTGTGTTTGGTATTTTGATGTTTAGATTTCAGTGTTAGCATGTTTGGTTTGCTTTTAACGTTAAAATAGATATTTGTTGGCTTGAAAAATGTTAGTTTGTAATAGCTTGGATTTTATATATAAAAGTGAGTTTTGTGTCGTTTGTAAAAGATTGATGTTAGAGTAATTTTTAATTATGCTTATAAAGGTTTGTTTGAGTTAATTAGAGGTAGACGTAAAGCGGTGCATTGCAAATTTCCATAAAGAATGAAATCAAGAAAGATTAAGGCATTGGCACAAGATGCGCCCGATTGGCGTATGATGTGCCATTTTACGGCCAAATTCCCGAAAACACTAGATTGCCTAAAAATAGCAAAATCGGACTGTAAAACTCTATTTTTACTGCTTGGGTCATCTTCTACCTCTAAACCATGACCTAGGGCTTCACATTGAGCGCAATAGAGATGATTTTAGAGGTAAAAAATCATAGATTTCATCTTCTCTTAGTAAGAGCTTCACTTCAACTTAGAAATTTTTTATTTTCACCATGGATTTTTCCTACATTTTAAAAAATCTAAAATTAGGGATTTATGATGAAAAAGCCTGAAGAAAACTCATGGTAAAAAGTTTTTTACCAATTAATATTACTTGGGGAGTTAAAATTTTGATTTTGTAATTTATTTGGGATTTATTTGGATTTTGGTAGAAGTTCAAAGGGCTCCACTAGTAAAGAGAGGAAGGTTGATGCACGAAGAAATGTTAATTCGAAAGCCCAACATAATTATAACACACAAATAGAATCAAGATGATAGATCCAGGAACTGGCATTTGCTAACCTGGGTGGCAAGATCGAGAGGTTAATTCTTGCCAGAAATTGGGAACAGTTTTGCTGCTTCACTACAGTAGCGATTGTGCCAATGATTCGAGAGTTGTATGCAAACTTGAGATTCACTGATGAAAATTACTTCCTTGTGAGAAGTAAGCAAGTTAAATTTACTGCNTTTTTTAGAGAGTTCTTCTCCTTATAAATAAAAAAATTTGATTCAAAAGTCATTTTTAGAGGAGAAAATGAGTGAGGAGTCACTAGATTTTAATTCCAATGGCATCCCACTCTAAAAACTCTGCTTGATTTAGAATTTTAAACTGGAGAATGTTTGTCAGTTTTGATGCACAGAAGTTACATGATCATGTTCTAGTGAAGAAGAGGTTAATCAAAAAAAGAGTTCTTGTGAATTGAGGATTCAACACACTGAATACTCGAGTTGAAGAGATTATTGCACAGAGAAGTTGGGAAGTGCTTTGTTACACTACTGCCATCATAGTCTACCCTGTGGTGAAGTATTTTTATGCAAATCTTCATAAAATCATTCAAGGATTTGTCTATGTGCAAGCCAGGTTTGTGTAATTCACTCCTTCAAGAAAAAATGAGATGTTTATGATTAAAAATGTGTGTATCTTCCATTACACAAATTTTACTCCTACGAGAGATAATATGAACGAACTCTATCGGTACCTCATGGATTAAAATGCAAATTCATAGGCTAGAGATGATGGAAATGTAAGTTTTTTGTCATCGTTGTTAAATCATATTTCTAAGGCATGAAACTACTTTATTGTATCAAAATTACTTCCTACTGTGAAAATAAGTAAGTTAACTAAGTAGAGTGCGATTCTAAATTGTTGTATTCAAACTAGAAAACCTATTGATATTTAAGAAATCATTGTGAAATCAATTTTAGGTTTGATTTTTAATGGATCTACAACTGGACTTTGACATCCATCCACTATTTTCCTACTATGCAGTCGATCGCAAGTACCTTATGATAGTTGGGAAAAAGTGCTTCTTCCTTGGAAGTCAATGGATCTAGAAGTCTATTGCAACTGTATTGGGATGGGATGAGAATGATATGAATGTAATCATGGATCGACCATCCCAGAATTCATCACCTATTTCTACTTCCTTTACTTTGAATGCACTTTTAAAAAGGATCAAGAAGATAGAGAAAGAGAAGCAAAATCTTTTCCATGTAATTGGGAATGTTTCTAAAATGTTGGATCACTTGGATTGGAGACTTAAAGAACATTTTGAGCATACTAGTTGTATTGAAGATGGTTTGGTACGTATGTTCAAGAAACATACCTGAATCAGGGAGGATTCAACTGATGAGTTTCCATATCGACCCTTCTACAACTTGTATGTGTACTACCAATCTGTGGGAGATGTCTAGGAGGACAAGAGTGAAGAAGATGTTTGAACTTAATTTATGCACAAAATGTTTGTTTAGTAATGCTTGTTTTAGTTGATTGTTGTGTTAGATTGAATTTACTTTTATTTTTGAACTATATTGATGTTTGTGTTTGGTATTTTGATGTTTAGATTTCAGTGTTAGCATGTTTGGTTTGCTTTTAACGTTAAAATAGATATTTGTTGGCTTGAAAAATGTTAGTTTATAATAGCTTGGATTTTATATATAAAAGTGAGTTTTGTGTTGTTTGTAAAAGATTGATGTTAGAGTAATTTTTAATTATGCTTATAAGGGTTTGTTTAAGTTAATTAGAGGTAGACGTAAAGCGGTGCATTGCATATTTCCATAAAGAATGAAATCAAGAAAGATTAAGGCATTGGCACAAGCTGCGCCCGATTGGCGTATGATGTGCCATTTTACGGCCAAATTCCCGAAAACACTAGATTGCCTAAAAATCGTAAAATCGGACTGTAAAACTCTATTTTTACTACTTGGGTCATCTTCTACCTCTAAACCGTGATCTAGGGCTTCACATTGAGCGCAATAGAGATGATTTTAGAGGTAAAAAATCATAGATTTCATCTTCTCTTAGTAAGAGCTTCACTTCAACTAGGAAATATTTTATTTTCAACATGGATTTTTCCTAAAATTTAGAAAATCTGAAATTAGGGATTTATGATGAAAAAGCCTGAAGAAAACTCATGGTAAAAAGTTTCTTACCAATTAATATTACTTGGGGAATTAGAATTTTGATTTTGCAATTTATTTGGAATTTATTTGGATTTTGGTAGAAGTTCAAAGGGCTCCATTAGTAAAGAGAGGAAGGTTGATGCACGAAGATTTGTTAATTCGAAAGCCCAACACAATTATAACACACAAATAGAATCAAGATGATAGATCCAGGAACTGGCATTTGCTAACCTGGGTGGCAAGATCGAGAGGTTAATTCTTGCCAGAAATTGGGAACAGTTTTGCTGCTTCACTACAGTAGCGATTGTGCCAATGATTCGAGAGTTGTATGCAAACTTGAGATTCACTGATGACAATTACTTCCTTGTGAGAAGTAAGCAAGTTAAATTTACTTTATAAAGGATCCGTACTTTTTATGGGCTGAGGAATGTATTTTTTGTTGAATATGTTGCATTCAAGATGATTGATTCATCACTGGATGAAGTAATTGCCTTTCTGACTGATGGAAGAGTAGAATGGAGGATTAAAAACAATAATATAGTTAACTTCTCTGCTTCCATGTTGACTATTCAGTCAAAGGTATAACACCACTTCATTTTTGCTAGATTACCACAAATAAATCATCTCGCCAATGTAACGAATGATAGACTTGTATTGAATTATTGCATTCAGAACATGAAAGCAATATATGTTGGTGCTCTTATAGTTCATCATGCACGGAGCATAGCTAAGAGCTCTACAGCTAGTGGTTTGGATTACCCTGCCTTAATTTTCACTCTTTCTGAGCAATCAGAAGTAGTGTCCCATAAAAATTTGTAAAGATTACAGCCACAGGATCCTATTGGGAAGCATATGTTTCAAAGAGTTAAATCATTTGTTGAATCTAGGGGTGGAAGAAGTGATGGATGATCTTGACTTTTTATATGCACATTATAACAATGTCTTTCATGATATTTTTTCACGTATGTTTCCTTATTTTGCAATAAAACCAAAAACTTGATCCTAGAGAAAATAAAATTTTAGTTTTTAATTTATATATNCTACAACTAGTGGTTTGGATTACCCTGCCTTAATTTTCACTCTTTCTGAGCAATCAGAAGTAGTGTCCCATAGAAATTTGTAAAGATTACAGCCACAAGATCCTATTGGGAAGCGTATGATTCAAAGGGTTGAATCATTTGTTGAATCTAGGGGTGGAAGAAGTGATGGATGATCTTGACTTTTTATATGCACATTATAACAATGTCTTTCATGATATTTTTTCATGTATGTTTCCTTATTTTGCAATAAAACAAAAAACTTGTTCCTAGAGAAAATAAAATTTTAATTTTTTAATTTATATAAATTTTATGATACTACGTAAGTATACGTATCCTCATCAAGTAATATAGGACTTTTTTATTAAGACCTGAATGTCGAACCAACAAGGAAAATGAGCAATATATATTATTTATCAACAAGCCTTCTATTTTAAAAAGACAATTATTTAGACCGAAGATATTTTCAAAGTAGGTAAAATTCAATTCTTTTTTGGTAATTTTGATATTTTATACAAAATAATAAAACTTCTAAAGTTAACTTGAGTTTATGTAAAAGAAAAGCACTTAATATGAAAATATCTTTCTCCTTTCCATGAGTCAATAATAAGTATAGGAATTATGTTATGAAAGTATGCAAATTGTGTTGTGCTAATAGGAGCAATAATATTCTTTACCCTTACAAGAGATGCTATAAAAAAATTGGTTTGTGTAAAGTTTGAATAGTTCTGAAAACCGGCTAGGCAGGGAAGATACTAGCTCTCACTCTAGAGTTCCCTCGATTCCCTCCTCCAAGGGGCTAAAAACTCGTATCAGAACTTAAAAACAATAAACTATGTTGGGGGATTTAACCTATCACTTTAAAGTATTATAACTCTACACCCTTTATAGATTATTTACCTATTTATTTGCACTAAAGCATATGAATTACATTCTCATTCATACAACCTCATGTTATTCTTTCAAATTATTGACTGAGACAACTCTAGCCTAGTTCTTACATGTTCTCATAACAAATTTTAACATATGGATATGCCAAATCAAAATGTAAATGAAGTACATTAATTTAAATCATCATAACTTCTTGCAACATTAAAGTTCAATACTCTCCACAACTTCCATCCAACACTTTAATTACTTATCATTTTAATGAGAAAGATAAAGAAAACTACTTAGAATCCATATGGAAAATAAAATCACACTTTAGTTTAAAAGCAGAAATCATTGTCAAACTAACACGAAGTCCCGATTAAACCCAAAAGTAGTTTAAAAACATATCTCAAATACTCCACCAAACTCTTGTAGTTCCTTTGAATCTCTTCTCTTTTACAACATACGTGACTCTCACAATAAAACTATATACAAAAAGGATAAAGTAAATTTGTGGTGCATGAAAATATCTCCAAAACTATCTCGCAAAACTCTCCCTTTCCAGCACTTTTCAAAACTTTCAAGCACACTTTAAAAAGTCTCAACTTCCTTTGTTTATAAATCTCCAAGAGGTGCCTTGATAACTCTTCAAAATGTGTCCCAGTTCGATGTATTCCCCAAAGGATGCCTCCTTTCACAAGCCTTTTAACCATTTTTCTTTTCTAGTGGACATAACCACCCTCTTTAGCCAATGGTGCCTCAAACGTCCCTTCAAAATTTAGCAAAATGAAGTAAATCATCACATAACCGCCTCTGACGCTTAGACGTGACCTTCTATATTTCACCGGTGCTTAAGCGTCGGATCTGGCGCTTAGGCACCAAAACACTTTTGCACCATTTTCACATTTTTGCTCCAAATTTGATCACTTTTCAATCCTTTTAACAGTTTTCACCTTTTTACTTGTACCTGAAAGAAAAACAAACAAATACCTTCCATTAAAGTGCAATATCTAAAAAATAGATATAAAAAGTGTCTAAAAACACTATATATTTTAGGTGTATCACAATCCCCCAAACTTAAAATGCAACTTANGACAATTATTTAGACCGAAGATATTTTCAAAGTAGGTAAAATTCAATTCTTTTTTGGTAATTTTGATATTTTTACAAAATAATAAAACTTCTAAAGTTAACTTGAGTTTATGTAAAAGAAAAGCACTTAATATAAAAATATCTTTCTTCTTACTATGAGTCAGTAATAAGTATAGGAATTATGTTATGAAAGTATGCAAATTGTGTTGTGCTAATAGGAGCAATAATATTCTTTACCCTTACAAGAGATGCTATAAAAAAATTGGTTTGTGTAAAGTTTGAATAGTTCTGAAAACCAGTTAGGCAGAGAAGATACTAGCTTTCACTCTAGAGTTCCCTCGATTCCCTCCTCCAAGGGGCAAAAATCTCGTATCAGAACTTAAAAACAATAAACTATGTTGGGGGATTTAACCTATCACTTTAAAGTCCTATAACTCTACACCCTTTATAGATTATTTCCCTATTTATTTGCACTAAAGCATATAAATTACATTCTCATTCATACAACCTCATGTTATTCTTTCATTTTATTGACTGAGACAACTCTAGCCTAGTTCTTACATGTTCTCACAACAAATTTTAACATATGGATATGCCAAATCAAGATGTAAATGAAGTACATGAATTTAAATCATCACAACTTCTTGCAACATTAAAGTTCAATACTCTCCACAACTTCCATCCAACACTTTAATTACTTATCATTTTAAGGGGAAAGATAAATAAAACTACTTAGAATCCATAGAGAAAATAAAACCACACTTTAGTTTAAAAGCAGAAATCATTGTCAAACTAACACGAAGTCCCGATTATACCCAAAAGTAGTTTAAAAACATAAGATAAAAACATATCTCAAATACTCCACCAAACTCTTGTAGTTCCTTTGAATCTCTTCTCTTTTACAACATACGTGACTCTCACAATAAAACTAAATACAAAAAGGATAAAGTAAATTTGTGGTGCATGAAAATATCTCCAAAACTATCTCTCAAAACTCCCCCTTTCCAGCACTTTTCAAAACTTTCAAGCACACTTTAAAAAGTCTCAACTTCCTTTGTTTATAAATCTCCAAGAGGTGCCTTGATAACTCTTCAAAATGTGTCCCAGTTCGATGTATTCCCTAAAGGATGCCTCCTTTCATAAGTCTTCTAACCATTTTTTTTTCTAGTGGACATAACCACCCTCTTTAGTCAATGGTGCCTCAAACGTCCCTTCAAAATTCAGCAAAATGAAGTAAATCGTCACATAACCACCTCTGACGCTTAGGCGTGACCTTCTATATTTCACCGGTGCTTAAGCGTCGGATCTGGCGCTTAGGCACCAAAACACTTTTGCACCATTTTCACATTTTTGCTCCAAATTTGATCTCTTTTCAATCCTTTTAACATTTTTCACCTTTTTACTTGTACCTGAAAGAAAAAAAAACAAATACCTTCCTTTAAAGTGCAATATCTAAAAAAGAGATATAAAAAGTGTCTAAAAACACTATATATTTTAGGTGTATCATAATCCCCCAAACTTAAAATGTAACTTGTCCTCAAGTGACACTTCAATCTTTAAAAACTAAATAAATATGATATGTATATCAGTTTCTTTACAAGATACTAAAATTTAGAGTTAGAAATATAGTAGTCCAATTTAGAAAAAGTATTTAATAAATTAGACCAACTTAAAGTTTAGAAATTTTTAATGTTAAGAAATATGAAAATATGAGTTTCTATCTAATTCAGAAATATTGTAGATTTTCCAAATTTAGAATTTTGTCCTTTTATTATCTCCACTTATAAATTTTTTACTAAAAAAAAATTTACTTACCATATTATATCCCTAAGCTTAAGAGTTTCTCAAGTCTTATACCTTAAAACGTTTAAATGTGGAAGAAAATTTTTGATTAGGAATTAATCCTCATGCTTCTACTCCTGTACTATTTTTCTTTTCTTTTTCTTTTTCTTTTTCTTTTCTTTTCTATTTCTTTTTTTCTTTTCTTTTCTTTTTCTTTATCTTTTTTCTTTTCAGGTNAGTTTCTATCTAATTCAGAAATATTGTAGATTTTCCAAATTTAGAATTTTGTCCTTTTATTATCTCCACTTAAAAATTTTTTACTAAAAGTAAATTTACTTACCATATTATATCCCTAAGCTTAAGAGTTTCTCATGTCTTATACCTTAAAACGTTTAAATGTGGAACAAATTTTTGATTAGGCATTAATCCTCATGCTTCTGCTCCTGTACTATTTTTCTTTTCTTTTTCTTTTTCTTTTCTTTTCTATTTCTTTTTTTATTTTCTTTTCTTTTTCTTTATCTTTTTTCTTTTCAGGCAAGGATTACTATATCTGGATAGACCTTTAATGGTTTTGAATTTCACTTCTCTTTTCCTAAAGCAAAGTCCTGATGCAAATTTTTTACTTAAAAATATACTAATAGTTTAAAAAATTATTTTCAATAAAATAAATTTAAGTATTAAAAATAAAATTCTAAATTTCTAAATTTTTCAAAAATACAGTTTTTCTTACTAAAGATAGTTGCACGATATTTAACATTTTCTAAACTACAAATTTTTAACTGAAAGTTTTTCTTCATTACTGAAAATTTTAACTAAATTTTCTTACTCGTTTCTATAATCAAATTTTACTTCCCTAATATAACTTCATATACATGATCATTGTTTATTTCAAATTAAATTCACTTGTAGCACATTTGAGAACAAATAAAATTCAAGTTTTAAAGAAATTTTTTCATCCCCCCCAAACATAAATTTTTAATAAGATTAAATAGTTTAGCAGCAGATATATATATGCAGGAATAAAAATTGATATAACAAGCTTACAGGAATTTCTATACCCTAATTATACAAGTATAAATCTAAGAATTGGAGTAAAATTAATTTTTGATCAATTCTCTATCATTTTCATTTCAATTCAACATGAAGAGATTCAATTGACTTCTAAGTAGTGGGTACAAACATAAACATTAACTAACACACTGACTTTGATTTGCAGTCTCAACATGAAAACAAACACACTAACACAATAAAAGAATAGCAGTTTTCTAAGTTTAAAATTTGGAACTAAAGTTAGCAAGATTTTTAACTTTCCACAAGACAAAGAAATAAGTTCAATCCTATCTAACTAAAATACAATAATCAACACACAACAACAATTACTACCCTAGAATTTAAAACAAAACACTAACAAAACATAACTTCATAATACAATTAATAAAAATAAAATTCTCACACATCACAAGGTCTAAACAGGCACACAAATGCAAATGTAGTAAGTCTAAACCACGTAGTCCAACACATATTACAAACATAAAAATAAATCAGTCCTCCGCATCATCCTCAAAATCACCGTGATTCCAAACAATTATAGACTCATAATCAGGGTATCTAGGATATGGAGGAAATTTTACTCCTTGGTTACCACTAATGAGGTTTTCTAGAGATGAATGAAATCTCTCTTCATAATCACTTTTTCTTCTATTATACCCATCAATATGACCTGCAAAGCTTTTTAAATTTCATACCTTATCTACGGTAAAGTTAACATTGTCCATCATCCTCTGCAATAATTAAATTTAAGTTTTGGTAGACTCACCGATAGAAGTAGAAGCTCGTGAGGTAGATGATCTAGATGTTGATGCAGTAGAGGTAGAAGCAGCAGACGATGTCATTACATAACTTTTTGAAAATACTCCTCTTCAGCCAAAAATATAATGCTCCAAATACAACTTCACATTCACACTTGTAATTGGGTTTAGAGGCAATAGTACTTCCTCTCAACTATCATATCTTACTCCAGCCTGCTCACATAAAGAATAGATCAAGGAAGCAAATCCCAAACCTGTAGTAATAATGGCAGTGACAGAGCTGATGATAGTCTAATAGATCAAAGCTCCAATATTGATGAGCTTGCCTTCCTAAATACAATAGTTCAATGTTGCTCTCTCTCTGGTAACTACACTAGGATGATTTGTCGGTAATAGACGGGCTGAAATAAAATAGTGTTATGACTTTAAAGGTGCACTCAACTTTGAGGTGGAAAAATTGACTCTTCTTTCATCTGTAATTTTTTAGATCCCTCTTCCAACAGCCAAATAAGAAATAATCTCTTCTAGCTCCATCACTGTAGGACTATAGTTTGCAAAAAAACACAAAGTATCATGTGGTAGATGGTAAAACATATTGATTGCCTCCAGCGAAAAAAGGTACCAATTTTCCTTTAACCATGACTCGATCATCTTCAGCCTTGGGAAGGTTAGCATAGAATTCCTTAACTACAAAAATAACGACCATAGCAAAAAAATAGCAGAATCGTTCCAATCGTCGGCAAACGATCGGATCTTCTACGGATCCACTTGGATTCTTAAAACATTGCTCCTGGATAAGTTTTCGTGATTGTAGAGCATCACTGTTCCTATCTTGAGCTTTCAAACTCACAAACTTGCTCAAATCAAAGTGAATTTTTCCTGTGCTCCTCTTCATTCTTGGTGCCATTCTACAAATTTCATAAAATACCACAATAACTTCAAAAATCAAGTTTAATATACTAAACTCAACTCTAATAAGAACAAACTACACTTTCTATGCAATTTTTAAAGATTTTTCCTCATTTTTGACCATGAATAGTGATTTTCAGGTTCTTCCAAATGTACTCAAAATACATGGTGAAAATCCAAATTTTTACATAGAAGTGAAGCTCTTACCTCAAGAAATCCAAATCTAGCGAATTTTTCTCAATTCCACTAAGAAATCTCCACGAAATGGCTTGCCCTAGAATTCAAAATCACAAACTCGAGAAGTTGAAGGTGATGGCAAGAGTAAAAATGACAATTTTTGCGGTTATTTTTCACTTTTAACCGTCGCGAACCAGTTTTCATGAACCGACGCTTAAGCACAGATAATTTGTGCTAAGGCACCTGCCTCTCAGGTTACATCGTGCTTAAGTGCGAGAATGTGGCACTTAGGCGCCAGTACACAATTTTTAATATTTTTGAACTTAAGTAAAATGCACTATAAGCTTAAGTATACCACCCCTAAATGGTCTCATAACACTTAAATGACTATTTTCCTCTCCCTTAACTCTCTTTTTTTTCAAAATTCTCCAATATAACTCATTTGATTCGAGGCTAAAATAACACTAATTTTTCACACATATAAACATATATATTCATTCACAATCTAGTGCAAGTACATATGACACTTAATTCTCACTCCAAATAGTCTCGGATGAGAAAATCTTTCTAAATATAAACACTAAACAAACTAACATAAACTCCGAAAACACTATTTAACACTTAACACATTAAACAACAACTCCTAACAAACAAAATTTAACACTCAACTTAATTCCATTCTTTATTTGTTGGAAAAAATTTCGGTCTTTCATTAGTCTCTCGGCAATCGAAATATAAAGTTGATAAAATGGACGGTGGTGACGAGCTCTGATACTATCTTCTTCTATCCATTTTTGTTTAAGATACCTCTCCTTATCTGCATATTCTAAATAACTACTTTGGCTAAATTGCATTTTCAATTATCATCCAATATGCTCTAGATGTGCATGAATTTCAATTACCTTTGTCTCCAGTAAAGCCATGATAGTTTCAATTTTGTTGATCTTTTTCAATATTCCTTCAATACTAATAGCTAAGAAATTGTTATACATCTCTCATGCACTTTGCCTAATGAATCTCTTCCTCATTGTCTCTTCCTTCTTCTTCAAATCCATCTCACATGAAGACATCTTCTCAAAATCTCTCTNTAAGGATTACTATATCTGGATAGACCTTTAATGGTTTTGAATTTCACTTCTCCTTTCCTAAAGCAAAGTCCTGATGCAAATTTTTTACTTAAAATAATACTAATAGTTTAAAAAATTATTTTCAATAAAAGAAATTTAAGTATTAAAAATAAATTTCTAAATTTCTAAATTTTTCAAAAATACAGTTTTTCTTACTAAAGATAGTTGCACTATATTTAACATTTTCTACACTAAAAATTTTTAACTGAAAGTTTTTCTTTATTACTGAAAATTTTAACTAAATTTTCTTACTCGNTGGCGGTTAAACCTTCTAGAATCCAAATTGTGCACATGGTTTTTAACTCTCACACTTAAACGCCGAATATTGGCGCTTAAGCTCCAGTCAACTTACCATACAAATTCTCATTTTACCACATATAAATCACTAAATAAAGTCTTAAAATCAATACTAAAATATAATAGTCTCAAAAATACTATCTCAAATTTTCTTAATCTCAAAAAAATAACAATAAAAGCAAAACACACTGAAAACTGTGGGTTGCCTCCCACAAAACGCTTGGTTTAACGTTGTCAGCCTGACGTAACCAGTGCTTATTCTGGTTGACCCAATATCATTTGATCATTAAATTTATGTTGATCCCCTACTAAATAAGGTTTCAGTCTATGTCCATGCACTTTAAACACTTTCTCAGTTTTAAGATCTTTAATATCTACAGCACCGTAAGGATAAAATTTTACCACAACAAATGGGCCCATCTACCTAGACTTAAGTTTGCCTGGAAATAATCTTAACCTTGCATTATATAGTAAAACTTGTTGCCCCTGCTAAAAATTTTTAATAAGAATCATTCGATCATGCACATCTTCATCTTTTCTTTGTAAATCATAACACTCTCGTAAGATTCATTCCTTATCTCTTCAAGAACATTTAATTACAATAATCTTTTCTCACCAGCATCTTTCAAATTATAATTGAACTCTGTAATCTCCTAATATGCTTTATGCTCAATTTCAACTTCTAAGTGACAAGCTTTCCTAAATATTTGCCTATATAGGAGTTTTGTATGCAGTCCTATAAGCCCACAAAGCATAGAAAAGTTTGACTGATCAATCCATTTTTGTTAGATTCACAGATTTTTTCATAATTCTTTTAATGTCTTGATTAGATAATTCAACCAAACCACATGTCTGAGGATGATAAGCAGAGCAATTCTATGGTTTATATGACATTTCTTTAATAATTTCTCCATTATGGCATTTCTGAAATGACTTCCCTCATCTGTTATGATAACTCTCGATATCCAAAATCTATTTCTTCTTAGTGGAGCATCAGGTACTATTTCTATAGAAGCACCAACCAATTCTCCTTTTGGCGCTGTGATCATTGACTACAAGCGTCTAGCTCCCTCCATCGGGTATGTATCTTATCCTCTTTCTTCCTCTTCTATGAGGAGTCTTCCCTAACACTGATTTTGAGCAATGAAAGTAGTCCTTCTGCTTTAGAGCAGCTCACAAATTTATATATATGTTAATTTTTAAAAAATTTTGCAAAACTTTGAGCATCACATCGAGATAAAGCAACAATTTCCATCCAATTGGATACATAGTCCACTGTTAACAATATATATAAATTTCTGAAAGATGGTATAAATGGTCCCATGAAATCTAATCCCTAAATATCAAATATTTCAACTTCTGGCATATAATTGAGGGGCTCATTTCTTCTAGAATATTGTCTACTCGTTGACATCTATCACAAGTTTTAATATAAGCATTAACATCTTTAAAGATAATTGACCAATAAATTCCAGATTGTAAAATTTTGTATGATGTTTTATCAACACCAAAATGTCCCTAAAAATCAAAATTATGAAATTTTTGGATAATTTCGTTAGTCTATTCTAAAGGTACACATCTTCAATCAATAAGATCCTTTCCTTATTTATATAAAAATGGGCCATCCCAAAAATAAGTCTTAGCTTCAGAAATAAATTTCCTCTTTTGTTGGTATGTCATTCTATAGGGTATAATATCACTAACAAGAAAGTTCACACTGCCGACATACCACGAAACACGCCACACATTAATATTGAACATTTTTTCATCTAGAAAATGTTCATTAATTTCTTTTTCAAAAAAGAGTGGTTTTTCTAACTCAAGCCCAGACAAATGATCAGTAATTTGATTTTCAGTTCCCTTCCTATCTACTATTTTAAAGTAAAACTCTTGCAAAAGAAGAATCCATCTTATAAGTCTTAGTTTAGCATCCTTCTTTTTCGTTAAGCACTTAATAGCAGAATGATCTGTATGCACTACACAATGAGTCCCAATTAAATATGAACTAACTTTATCAAAGGCATATACTTTTGCTAATAACTCTTTTTCAGTTGTTGTATAATTAATTTGGGTTTCATTATAAGTTTTACTATCATAGTAAATTACTTCAAAAATTTTATCATATCTTTATCCTAAAATAGCTCCAATAGCATAATCACTGGCATCACACATCAGCTCAAAAGATTTCCCCTATTCTGGTGATACTATAATTGGTGTAGTGACTATATTTTTTTGAATAACTCAAAAGCTTTTAGGAAATCTTCCTCTAAATTGAAAATTGCATCTTTCTCTAGTGAATGACATGAAGGCTTAGCAATTTTTGAAAAGTCTTTAATATATTCCATTTAGAATCCAGCATGTATTAAAAATCTCCTAATTTACCTTACATTTGTTGGATAAGGTAAATTAGCGATCACAGGAATTTTAGCAGGATCTACTTCCATATCATTTTATGATATGTTATGTCCTAATATAATTCCTCTTGCTGTCATGAATTGACATTTTTCCCAATTAAGGACTATATTTATCTTCACAGAGCTTAAGAATTTTTTATAAATTTTCTAAACATGAGTCAAATGAAGTTCCAAACATTGAAAATCATCCATAAATACTTCAATTCCTTTTTTAATTAAATCACAAAAAATTGCCATCATACATCTTTGAAATGTAGCAGGGGTATTACATAAACCAAAGGTACCATAAGGACTAGTAAAATTTATTTTCTCTTGATCCTCAGGAGTTATTTATATTTGGTGATAACCAGTAAATCTATCTAGAAAATAAAAGTATTTATGCCCAGCTAGTCTATCCAACATTTGATCTAGAAAGGGTAGTAGAAAATGATTCCTAGTGGCAATATTTAATTTTCTATAATTAATGCAAATTCGCCACCCTGTGACTTGTCTAGTAAGTATTAACTCATTATGTTCATTCACAGTCACAGTTAATCATTTCATAAGAATGCAGGGAGTTGGACTAACTCATGTACTATCTAAAATAGGGTAGATAATTCCAACAACTAACCACTTTAAATTTTTTTCTTAATAACTTCTTTCGTAACAAGATTCAATCTCCTTTGAGGATCAGCTCTGGGTTTGCAGTTCTCTTCCATATGAATTCTATGCACACAAATTGAAGGAATGATTCCTTTAATATCAGCAATTGTCCATCCAAAGGCTTTCTTAAAATTTTTCAGAATTTTCATCAACCTTTCTTCTTCTATCAACGTTAACTTTGAGGAAATTATAATTGGTAAAGTAGAGGAATCTCCTAAAAAGGCATATTTTAAATGATTAGAAAGTAACTTTAACTCAAGTTTTGGAGGTTTTTTTTTATTGATGGACAAAATGATTTATCTTTGTCTATCGTGTCCAAAATTTCAAAACTTTCTCGAACATAGTTTGAATCTTCCTTAACAAGATCTTCACATTGATCTAATTCCACTTCTTGCTCGTGTTCCAAATCTTTTCCTTCAAATTTTCTTCATAATTAGTTTTAAAATTTCTTTCACCAAGATATCTTATAACATCCATTCTATAGCATTCATTATCTTTACCTTTTTTCGGATATTTCATTGATTTTAAAATGTTAAAAGTAACAGTTCGATCATTGACACGCATTGTTAATTCACCTTTTCTGCACATCTATCATTGCTCTTCCTGTGGCTAGGAAAGGTATCCCTAAAATGATAGGTATCTTTTTATCTTCCTCCACATCCAGCACAATGAAATCAATAAGAAAGATAAATTGATCCACTTTCACTAGGTCATCTTCTATAAGTCCTTTAGGGTAAGTTATTAAATGATCTGCTAACTGTAGAGGTATAGTAGTAGTGGTTATTTCTCTTAATCGCAATATTTTGAATATTGATAATGACATAAGGTTAATGTCTGCACCTAAATCACATAAAGTTTTCTCATAAAATTTATCGTCTTCGTAACATTTTGATCATTGACACACACATGTAATTATAAAGCTACCAGGATCTTTAAGCTTTTCATGAAACTTCATCTGAATAATTGCACTGCACTCCTCACTAAGTTCAACAATCTCGTTATCTTCAAACTTCCTTTCCTTGTTGAGAATGTCCTTCATAAACTTTACAAAGCTTGGTATTTGTTCTAAAGCTTCAGCAAATGGAATATTAATTGTTAGTTTCTAAAAAATTTCCATGAATTTTGAAAATTGCTTATCCAACTTCTATTGACAAAGTTTTTGAGGAGATGGGGTGGTAGTTTTTCTAAGTTAACTTTAAGTGGAGAAATAGGTCTTTCAGAATCTTTTGGAGCATCCTCTTTTGATTCTTCAATTTCTTCTCTCTACTTCAGTTTCTTTTTGAATCCTACCTTTCAACTCTCTTCTACTTCTAAGTTGGATGGCCTTTACTTGCTCTTTATTCTAGTCTTTCGGATTTATTTCAGTATTACTAGAAAGCGTTCCTTGGGATCTATTACTTAATGAATTTTCAATTTGTTCTAGTTGATTCTCAATATTTCTAATTATAGCTCCTTGACTTTGTAACTGATTTCCTATTTGTAACATAACTTCTTCTATAGAAAACTTCTTCTCCTTAAATGGTGTATTACTATTGAAACCTGGAGGATAAGTAGATCTATAATTATTATTCCCTTGGTTGCTCCAATTTCCCACTAGGTTTTCTTGATTGTTTCTGCATTGCTGATTATTACCACCCGTAGTATTATTCTAATTAAAGTTGGGATGGTACTTCCAACCTGAGTTTTAATAGTTTGAATATGAGTTATTCTGCTTGTTGTTTATGACATTCAAAGTTTCTAATGATGCTTGAGAATCTACCATTTAGCCTAATGAATTCTCTTCAATCATGGACATAAGATGAGAAAAATTCATTCCAAATTGGTCTAACTTCCTTGAAATTGCAAAAACTTGATTTGCTAACATAGTTAATGCATCAGCTTCATGAATATTGACTACTTTTGTAGGATTCACCCTGATAAGGCCATTAAAAATTATTGGTAGCTATTTCTTCAATTAAAGCATAAGCGTCATGAAATGGTTTTGACATCAACGAACCACCAACAGCGACATTGATAATAGTTCTAAGAGACCCAGCTAATCCTTTATAAAAAGTTTGAATTGTTAACCAATCTAAAGCATGGTGTGGACGAGATCTAGCTAATCCATTATAAAAAGTTTGAATTATTAACCAATCTGGTATAACATGGTGTGGACACTTTCTTAATAGTTCTTTAAATTATTCCCATGCTTCATAAATAGATTTCCCCTTCAAATTGATTAAAAGATGTAATATCATTTCTAAGCTTCGTAGTTTTTTATGGTGGAAAATATTTAGCAAGTAATTTTTGTGATGTAATATCATTTCTAAGCTTCGTAGTTTTTTATGGTGGAAAATATTTAGCAAGGAATTTTGGTACTAAATCAACCCAAATTCTAATAGATCCAGGTGCTAACAAATTCAAACACATGTTAGCTTTATCCCTCAGTGAGAAAAGGAATAGCCTAAGTCTTATGGCATCATTTGAGACACCATCATATTTAAATGTAGCGCACAATTCTAGAAAATTGGCAAGATGTAAATTTGGATCTTTAGTTGGTGATCCCCCAAACTGATTATTTGATACCATTTGGATAATAGCAGGTTTAAGTTCAAATGAATTAGCCACTACATTAAGTTTTTGAATACTACAATGAAGTTCATCTACCGTAGGATTGGCATAATCTCATAAAGGTCTATATCCTTGATGAATTTCTGCATTTTGATCATTCTGGTTTGCCATTTCTGTAATTTTTTTTAAATTTTTCAAAATTTTTATTTTTTTTTTGTTTATCTGATTTTTTTAACAGTTCTCTCTAATTTAGAATTGTAGGGTACTGGTTATTCAGAACCTGAACTGTGCATACACTAAATCAAAATAAAATACTATAATAAGATATTCGTGAAATAACTTTTAAAGTTTAAATAAGACTTTCTAAAATAGAAATTTTGCTTCCAATTAATTTTTTAAATCTTCTCCGACAACAATGCCAAAAATTTGATCCCGACTGTTTATATGCAACAATATAACAATGTCTTTGAAGATATTTTTCACTTATGTTTCCTTACTTTCCAACAGAACCAAAAACTTGATACTGGAGAAAATAAGAATTTAACTTTTTGATTTATATATATATTAGGACACTATGCAAGTATACGTATCGTTATCAAGTAATATAGGAATTTTTTATTAAGACATGAGTATCGAACTCACAGGGAAAATAAGCAATATGCACTATTTATCAACAAACCTTTTATTTAAAAAAAGACAATTATTTAAAATATAGATATTTTCACAGTAGGTAAAATTCAATTTTTTTTGGTATTTTTGATATTTTGACAAAACAATAAAACTTCTAAAGACAACTTGAGTTTATGTAAAAGAAATGCACTTGATATGAAAATATCTTTCCCCTTATCATGAGTCAGTAATAGGTTTAGGAATTCTGTTGTGGAAGTATGCAAATTGTGTTGTGTCAAATAGAAGCAATAATATTCTTTACCCTTACTAGAGAAGCTATAAAGAATATTTGTTAATTTAAAGTTTGAATAGTTTTGAAGACCAGCTAGGCAGGGAAGATACTAGCTCTCACTCTTGAGTTCCCTCGATTCCCTCTACCTTCATGCTAATATCTCGTATCAAAACCTAAAACAATAAACCAAGTTAGGGGCTTTAACCGGTCACTTTAAAGTCTTCTAATTCTACACCCTTCAAAGATTAGTTCCTTATTTATTTGCACTAAATCATATGAATTACATTCTCATTCATACAACCTCACGTGATTCTTTTCAATTGTTGACTGAGATAATGTCAGCTTGATTCTTACATGTTCTTACAACAAATTTTAACATCTGGATAAGTCAAATCAAGAAGTAAATCAAGTACATGGATTTGAATCATCAAAACTTCTTTCAACATTAAAGATCAATACTCTCCACAACTTTGGAGTGCATGGATTTAAATCATCACAACTTTGTCCAACATTAAAGATCAATATTCTTTACAAGTCTTCCAACACTTTAATTACTTATCATTTTAAGGAGAAAGATAAAGAAAACTACTTAGAATCCATGGAGAAAACAAAATTACACTTTAGTTTAAAAGTAAAAATCATTGTCAAAGCAACAAGAAGTCTTGATTAAAACTAAAAGTTGTTTAAAAATAAAATATAAAAACTTATCTCAAATCCTCCATCAAACTCTTAAAGTTCCTTTGAATCTCTACTCTTTTACAACACTCTTGACTCTCACAATAAAATTAAATACATAAAGGATAAGAAAATTTGTGGTGCTTGAAAATCTCTCCAAAACTATCTCACAAAACTCTCCCTTTCCAGTACTTTTCAGAAGTTTCAAGCACACTTCAAAAAGTTTCAACTTCCTTCTTTTATAATTCTCCAAAAGGTGGCTTGATAACTCTTCAAAACCTGTCCCAATTTGATGTATCTCCAAATGATGCCTCCTTTCACTGGTCTTCTAACCATATTTTCATTTCTAGTGGACATAAACACCATCTTTAGCCAATAGGTGCCTCAAATGTTCCTTCAAAATTTGGTAAAATGAAGTAAACCATCACATAACTGCCTCTGGTGCTTAAGGGCGGAGCCTCTGACACTTAGACTCGGCCTTTTATGTTTCACCGGTGCTTAAGCGTTGGATCTGGCGCTTAGGTGCCAAAACACTTTTGCGCTGTTTTCATATTTTTGCTTCAAATTTAAACCTTTTTCACTCCTTTTAGTATTTTTCAACTTTTTTACTTGTACCTGAAAGAAAACACATAAATACCTTCCATTAAAACACAATATCTCAAAAATAAGTATAAAAATGTGTCTTAAAATACTATATATTTTAGGTATACCAATGGACCATCTACATCAACTGTAGGAGCATCTACTTCTCGCCCTGCATCACTAGAAAACATTATAGACCAACTCATGATTCAATTATTGAATATAGTAAATATTCAGAATCATATTGGAGAGATTGGAGCGAGAAATGCTTATAATGTTGAGGATAAGCAGAGGAGAGTTCAGCATGATATCGCCTTTGAAAAAGCTATGGTGACATATCTTAGGGGTGAATCCAATGTGGAATTTCCTACTTGCCCCAACTTCTCTCCTTATGCTCCTATTCATGATGAAGAAGAAGAAGAAGAGGAAGAAGAAGATGATGATGATGAGAAAGGTGATGAAGATTGATATTTTGTGGAGTTTGTTTATTTGTTTGGTTGGTTATTTGTTCGTTTGTATGTTGTTTGGATGTTATCTGTAAATTTCAAATTGTAATAGTAATAGTAAATTTTTATTTTCTTTCTGCATTTTTAGTATTTTATGTTTTTGTTTTTGTTTTTAATTCTCAGCTAATTCATTAGAATATATAATGTCTCATTTAATGCTTTAAAGCATGTATGTATTTTTAAAGTTAGTACCTGTAATATACCAGAGCCCAGTTTCATAGTCAGAAAACCTCTACAGGTTAGTTTTTATTTTCATGCATTTACTGTTTTCTTTCACCAACTAAATTATGTGCTAAAACTTTTTTAAAATATTTAAAAACTTATGCTTGGAGGGAAGAAATGTTTCNCAATGTGGAATTTTCTACTTGCCCCAACTTCTCTCCTTATGCTCCTATTCATGATGAAGAAGAAGAAGAAGAAGAGGAAGAAGATGATGATGATGATGAGAAAGGTGATGAAGACTGATATTTTGTGGAGTTAGTTTATTTGTTTGGTTGGTTATTTGTTCGTTTGTATGTTGTTTGGATGTTATTTGGTTGGCATTTGAGACTATTGTAGTAAAAACTTTCATTATGTGCTGTAAATTTCAAATTGTAATAGTAATAGTAAATTTTTATTTTCTTTCTGTATTTTTAGTATTTTATGTTTTTGTTTCTGTTTTTAATTCTCAGCTAATTTNAATTTTGGTAAGAAAAATTAATAATGATGGTCAATTCTAAAGTTAAAGATATTTTGCATGATAAGATAAGATTAATCTTTTCTATTTATAGAATGAAAATTGTATTTTTAAAGTATTAAAATTTTTAGAGTTTCATGTAAGAAGAAAAAAATGAGACTTTATGAAAATCATAAACTAATATGAATTTATAAAGTGAAGAAAGGTAAGGGTTTTGACTTTAAAAAGAGGAGAGTGAAGTTCAAAACTATTAAAGGCTTTCCAGATATAGTAATCCTCACTTGAAAAAGAAAAAGAAAAAGAAAGGATTGAAAGATCCTAAAAGAAAAGGAAAAAAAATAAGTGAGGAGATGCCTAATCAAAATATGGCTTCACTTGAATCAACTTAAGTAAAAAGCTTTATTAAATTTTCTAAACTTAGATTGAATTATTAGTAGCATTATTACTAAGGTTTTTAAGAAGTTATTTTTTGTATTAATATTATAACTATCCATGATAGGACAAATTGCAATTTTTCTTGAAATGAATAGAGATTCAAAAATTTTAAATTTGACTACTAAGTACTCTTAAACTTAGAATTTGAATCTAAGTTATTAAAGGTTTTTATTAAGTTTTATAATTTTATTTATTGAACCTAAGTATAGAAATTATAAGTTAGTCTCTATCCTGAGTCATATGTTTTTATGTAGTAGAAGTTTCACTTAAGGACAAATAACATTTAAGTTTGGGGGATTTTGATATACTAAAAGAAAATGTAGTTTTAAATATATATTTTATGCTTATTTTTTGTGATATTGCACTTTAAAGAAAGGCATTTTAAATTTTTTGTTGCAGGTATATCAATTTTAGGCATTTGGATCAAAAGAAGCAAAAATGACAAAATTTGGAGCCAAAACATCGATTTTTTAAATTCTGGTGCACGATGCGCNTACCTGTAATATACCAGAGCCCAGTTTCATAGTCAGAAAACCTCTACAGGTTAGTTTTTATTTTCATGCATTGACTGTTTTCTTCAACAACTAAATTATGTGCTAAAACTTTTTTAAAATATTTAAAAAATTATGCTTGGAGGGAAGAAATAATTTTTTTAAAAAGAAGTAAACTAAATTTTATTTATCCTTAAGTAACATTGTTTTTAAAATTAATTTAACATGACCTAGGATATTAAGATTAAACTTTAAATGACTATACTTAAGATTATGAATATTATGATGAATTTTGGTAAGAAAAATTAATAATGATGGTCAATTCTAAAGTTAAAGATATTTTGCATGATAAGATAAGATAAATTTTTTCTATTTATAGAAAGAAAATTGTATTTTTAAAGTATTAAAATTTTTAGAGTGTCATGTAAGAAGAAAAAAATGAGACTTTATGAAAATCATAAACTAATATGAATTTATAAAGTGAAGAAAGGTAAGGGTTTTGTCTTTAAGAAGAGGAGAGTGAAGTTCAAAACTATTAAAGGCTTTCCAGATATAGTAATCTTCACTTGAAAAAGAAAAAGAAAAAGAAAGGATTGAAAGAACCTAAAAGAAAAGGAAAAAAAAATAAGTGAGGAGATGCCTAATCAGAATATGGCTTCACTTGAATCAACTTAAGTAAAAAGCTTTATTAAATTTTCTAAACTTAGATTGAATTATTAGTAGCATTATTACTAAGGTTTTCAAGAAGTTATTTTTTGTATTAATATTATAAATATCCATGATAGGACAAATTGCAATTCTTCTTGAAATGAATAGAGATTCAAAAATTTTAAATTTGACTACTAAGTACTCTTAAACTTAGAATTCGAATCTAAGTTATTAAAGGTTTTTCTTAAGTTTTATAATTTTATTTATTAACCAAAGTATAGAAATTATAAGTTAGTCTCTATCCTAAGTCATATGTTTTTAAGTAGTAAAAGTTTCACTTAAGGACAAATAACATTTAAATTTGGGGGATTTTGATATACTAAAAGAAAATGTAGTTTTAAATATATATTTTATGCTTATTTTTGGTGATATTGCACTTTAAAGAAAGGCATTTCCAATTTTTTGTTGCAGGTATATCAATTTTAGGCATTTGGATCAAAAGTAGCAAAAATGACAAAATTTGGAGCCAAAACATCGATTTTTTCAATTCTGGTGCACGATGCGTCAGATTGGCGCATGATGCTCTGGATTGGTGCATGATGCTCCAGATTGGAGCATGATGCTCCAGATTATCGCCAGATGTGCCAAAACTTAGACTAACGTGGTCTTCAGCAAACTTGTGCATGATGAGCCAGATTTGGCGCCACATGCGCTAGGGATGACTTTTTGTGGATTAAAGTGGTTCGAGACAAATTTTGCCCAAATTTTCAGAGGGNTGATGCTCCAGATTATCGCCAGATGTGCCAAAACTTAGACTAACGTGGTCTTCAGCAAACTTGTGCATGATGCGCCAGATTTGGCGCCACATGTGCTAGGGATGACTTTTTATGGATTAAAGTGGTTCGAGACAAATTTCGCCAAAATTTTCAAAGGAACACTTGCTCTAAACACCCCTTGGAGTGATTCAATGCATCTAGACACTTTGGAAGGTTCTTTTATGAAGGGATATGTCTCTTAGATCAATGGAGATATCTCTTAAATTCAACAGAGTTGCCTTTTGGAGGAAATTTTGATTTCTTTTTAGAGGGAGACAACTTTTCATAAAAGTGTGTGTGTGTGTGTGGCGTTAGTGTGTGTGGTCTGAATGTAAGAAGGTGAGTTAGAGAGAGAGAAAGAGAAAGTCAAGGGCTTGGAGATTTTCTTCAAGGGTTGTAAGAGGAATGGGAAGGTGAGAGATTTCTTCTTCATTTCACTTCTAAGAGAGAATTGAGAGTGCTTATAAAGAGAGAAAGACCTGAAGAGAACTTCTAGGAGTTTGTTAGGGATGGATTGTGAGATAAGTTGTTTCTCTTATGCCTTTTATTTTCTAAACTTGTTTTTATGTATGAAATTTGTGTTTTGTTGTATTCTTCTCATGAAGTCTGAGTAGTCTTATTTATCCTTCTCTCTAAATTGAGATATGGTTTTGTGAAGAATTGATATATTTTAAATGGTTTTTAATGTCAATAATTTGTGCTGATTTGAAGTTCGATCTGGCCAATTGAATAATTAAAATGTCTTGAGAAACAAATGTTTCAAAAGGACTATGATTTTTACAACATGGGGAGAATCACATTTGATTTCATGGGAGAGTATTTCATCCATCGAGTTGAGTGCAAGTAAATAGAGAAATATACTTTTTTGATATAAAATTGGAGATTTTAAGGTGACAGATTAAAATCCCCAATTTGATCCCAGTTGATTGGAAACTGATGCGAGATTGTTAGCCCTCAGGGGAGGGAGTAGGTGAGCTCTCAAGAGGTAGTTCTTTTCCTCCCGGCCTAACCACGAAATTAGGAACAAAACTCTCGATTAGNATTCAATGCATCTAGACACTTTGGAAGGTTCTTTTATGAAGGGATATGTCTCTTAGATCAATGGAGATATCTTTTAAATTCAACAGAGTTGACTTTTGGATGAAATTTTGATTTCTTTTTAGAGCGAGACAACGTTTCATAAAAGAGTGTGTGTGTGTGTGTGTGTCGTTAGTGTGTGTGGTCTGAAGGCAAGAAGGTGAGTTAGAGAGAGAGAAAGAGAAATTCAAGGGCTTGGAGATCTTCTTCAAGGGTTGTAAGAGGAGAGGGAAGGTGAGAGATTTCTTTTTCATTTCACTTCTAAGAGAGAATTGACAGTGCTTATAAAGAGAGAAAAACCTGAAGAGAACTTCTAGGAGTTTGTTAGGGATGGATTGTGAGATAAGTTGCTTCTCTTATGCCTTTTGTTTTCTAAAATTGTTTTTATAAATGAAATTTGTGTTTCGTTGTATTCTTCTCATGAAGTTTGAGTAGTCTTATTTATCCTTCCCTCTAAATTGAGATATGGTTTTGTGAAGAATTGATATGTTTTAAATGGTTTTTAATGTCAATAATTTGTGTTGATTTGAAGTTCTATCGGGCCAATTGAATAATTAAAATGTCTTGAGAAACAAATGTTTCAAAAGGACTATGATTCTTACAACATGGGGAGAATCACATTTGATTTCATGGGAGAGTATTTCATCCATGGAGTTGAGTGCAAGTAAAAAGAGAAATATACTTTTTTGATGTAAAATTGGAGATTTTAAGGTGACAGATTAAAATCCCCAATTTGATCCCAGTTGATTGGAAACTGATGTGAGATTGTTAGCCCTCAGGGGAGGGAGTAGGTGAGCTCTCAAGAGATAGTTCTTTTCCTCCCGGACTAACCACGAAATTAGGAACAAAACTCTCGATTATTCAATGTTCTTTATGCACTTGGAAGAGGGTAGAGAATATGATTGCTCCTATTTGACACAAAATAATTTTATGTACATATTGTCAAATGATTTTAATTTGTTCACAATCCATATAATCATTGTAAAGGGGAAGGAATCTCTCTTCAATTTAAACTTTCCATCACAACATCTTAGTTTTAATTTTAGTAAGTTTGCTTTTTAATAGTTTAACATTTTATTTAGTTAACTTTGTCTTTCAACTGCATTTTAGTTAGCATTCACTTGTTACTTTATATTTAAACTTCGCCCTTTATTTTTTGTGTAGTTTTAAAAGTTTTTCTTTACATTATAATTTTAAGAACTTATTTAAAGGCATTTCCAACTTCCCTGTGGGATCGAAATCTAGGACTCTAATAGAGCCCTTAATTACTTGAGCGATACGTATACTTGCATTATTTTCAAAGGGGATTTGGCAGTTTAAAGATTTTTAAAAGATAAAATTATTTTAATTGAAGTTATTTTGTTGGGATTAATTTGCATATTCGCCATGTGTATTTGTTAATATTGAAAAAAAATTTTCAAAATTAACACACTAAATCCACCCCGCATCAATGGTTAGTTTCTTAAATATTTCCAAGAACTTTGAAAAAATTTTCTCCAAATTTTGCTGCCTCAATCTATGAGGAAATGGAGGCAGTGGTTTTTATATATTAATCTTCNTGAATAGTTTAACATTTTATTTAGTTAACTTTGTCTTTCAACTGCATTTTAGTTAGCATTCACTTGTTACTTAATATTTAAACTTCGCCCTTTATTTATTGTGTAGTTTTAAAAATTGTACTTTACATTATAATTTTCAGAACTTATTTAAAGTCATTTCCAACTTCCCTGTGGGATTGAAATCTAGGACTCCAATAGAGCCCTTTATTACTTGACTGATACGTATACTTGCATTATTTTCAAAGGGGATTTGGCAGTTTAAAGATTTTTAGAAGATAAAATTATTTTAACTAAAGTTATTTTGTTGGGATTAATTTGCATATTCGCGATTGTATTTGCCATGTGTATTTGTTAATATTGAAAAATTTTTTTCAAAATTAACACACTAAATCCACCCCGCATCAATGGTTAGTTTCTTAAATATTTCCAAGAACTTTAAAAATTTTTTATCCAAATTTTGCTGCCTCAGTCTCTGAGGAAATGGAGGCAGTGGTTTTTATATATTAATCTTTATTAGTGTAATATGGTTCTCTAAATCACGAGGATTATCTTCCTCAGGCTTTTTAATTTCCACCACTTCTTTCTGACTTCATTCTCTTTTTAAACTTTCATCTCCAATTCTCTTCCACACCTAAGTTGAATAGCCATAATTTTCTCTTTTTTTTATCTTTAGGATTAATCTTAATGTTAAATTGGTGAGTTTATTGAGGCATTTTTCTAAATGCATTAGCAATTTTTCCAGTTGATTCACAATATTTCTAATTGTAGCTCATTGACTTTGTAATTGATTACCCTTTTGTAACACCACTTCTTATGTAGTCAACTTCTCCTTAAATTGTTGGTTGTTGTTAAAGCCTCGAGGATAATAAAGTCTTTAGCTAATACTTGCTTGATTGTTCAATTTTCTCAATGGGTTCACTTGATTGTTCCTCCGCTATAGATTCACACCATTAGAGTTATTATTATTCTAACTTAAGTTGGGGTGATTTTTCCAACCATGATTGTAATAGTTAGAATAGGTTAATGTATTCAAGGTCTCATATGATGATTGAGAATCCATCACTTGTCCTAATAAATTTTCCTCAACCACAGAAGGAGTTTGAGATAAATTCATTCAAAATATGCCTAATTTCTTTGATATTACAACAATCTAAGAATCCATAATAGAAATTGCATCAGAGACATGAATACTGGCTACTTTTTTAGGATTTACCCTTTCAGAAGGCCAACAAAAATTGTTAGTAACCGAGTTTTCAATTAATGAATATGCTTCATAAAATGGTTTTGACATTAACGAACCACCAGCAGCAGCATTAATGATAGATCTAAGAGATCCCACTAATCCATTATAAAAAAGTTTGAATTATTAACCAATCAGAAAAAGAGTGGTGTGGAAACTTTATATGGAGATCTTTAAATCATCCCCAAGCTTCATATATTAACTCCCATTCAAATAGACAAAATGATGTAAAATGTTTCTAAACTTATCAGTTTTTGTTGGTGGGAAATATTTAGCCATGAATTTTTTNTTTTTCTAAATGCATTAGCAATTTTTCCAGTTGATTCACAATATTTCTAATTGTAGCTCATTGACTTTGTAAATGATTACCCTTTTGTAACACCACTTCTTATGTATTCAAATTCTCCTTAAATTGTTGGTTGTTGTTAAAGACTGGAGGATAATAAAGTCTTTAGCTAATACTTCCTTGATTGTTCAATTTTCTCAATGGGTTCACTTGATTGTTCCTCCGCTATAGATTCACACCATTAGAGTTATTATTATTCTAACTTAAGTTGGGGTGATTTTTCCAACCATGATTGTAATAGTTAGAATAGGTTAATGTATTCAAGGTCTCATATGATGATTGAGAATCCATCACTTATCCTAATAAATTTTCCTCAACCACGGAAGGAGTTTGAGATAAATTCATTCCAAATTGGCGTAATCTCTTTGATATTACCACAATCTAAGAATCCATAATAGAAATTGCATCAGAGTCATGAATACTGTCTACGTTTTTAGGATTTACCCTTTCAGAGGGCCAACAAAAATTGTTAGTAGCCGTCTTTTCAATTAATGAATATGCTTCATAAAATTGTTTTGACATTAACGAACCACCAGCAGCAGCATTAATGATAGATCTAAGAGATCCCACTAATCCATTATAAAAATGTTTGAATTATTAACCAATCAGAAAAAGAATGGTGTGCAAACTTTATATGGAGATCTTTAAATCATCCCCAAGCTTCATATATTAACTCCCATTCAAATAGACAAAATGATGTAAAAATGTTTCTAAACTTATCAGTTTTTGTTGGTGGGAAATATTTAGCCATGAATTTTTGAGATAAATCTCCCCAAGTTTTGATAGATCCAGGTGCTAATGAGTTTAACAACATCTTAGCTTTATCCCTTAAAGGAAAAATAAAAAGTTTAAGTCTGGCAGCGTCATTGACACTCTGTCATGTTTAAATGTAACCCATAATTCTAGAAAACTAGCAAGTTATAAATTAGGATCCTCAGATGGTGTTCCACCAAACTGATTATTTTGTACCATTTGGATAATAGCTAGTATAAGTTCAAATGAATTACCAGCTACAACAGAAGTTTGCATACTTAAATGAATTTCATTAGTTTTAAGATTAACATTATCTCTTAAGGGTCTCTGTATATTACAATGTTCATTTTCAATACCTTAATTAATTAAGTTGTTTGCCATTTTTTTTAATTTATTAAGTTCATTTTGTTTTTAAATTTACTTATATTTCNTTAACAACATCTTAGCTTTATCCCTTAAAGGAAAAATAAAAAGTTTAAGTCTGGCAGCGTCATTGACACTCTATCATATTTAAATGTAACCCATAATTCTTGAAAACTAGCAAGTTATAAATTAGGATCTTCAGATGGTGTTCCACCAAACTGATTATTTTGTACCATTTGGATAATAACTAGTATAAGTTCAAATGAATTACCAGCTACAACAGAAGTTTGCATACTTAAATGAATTTCATTAGTTTTAAGATTAACATTATCTCTTAAGGGTCTCTGTATATTACAATGTTCATTTTCAATACCTTAATTAATTAAGTTGTTTGCCATTTTTTTTCAATTTATTAAGTTCTTTTTGTTTTTAAATTTACTTATATTTTTCTCTAATTCTGAATCATAAGGTACTAATCCTTCAAATCCTAAACTACACATACACAAAATCAAATAACAATTCTAAAAAAAAAGAACTCACATAAGAATGTATACATATTTTTTTATTACAATATGATTTTCTTAAAAAAAGTCTTATAGTTCAAATAAAGTCTTTCAAGTTATAAAGTAATTTTCCTTTACTCCCCAGTAATGGTGCCAAAAACTTGATGCGGCCAGATGGCGGTGACCCTAGTGGTATNTAAAAAAAGTCTTATAGTTCAAATAAAGTCTTTCAAGTTATAAAGTAATTTTCCTTTACTCCCCAGTAATGGCGCCAAAAACTTGATGCGGCCAGACGACGGTGACCCTAGTGCTACACAAAAACATAATACAGTGTTTAATATGTGGACAACTAATCTAAAAAATGTGCAAGGTAATCACAACAATAATTTCTAATTTTAATTAATCACTAGGATATAAATGCAAGTATATGTATCACACAAGTAATATAGGGCTCTAATGGAGTCCTAAGTATCGATCTCACAGGGAGGTGGAAAATATTATAATAATAACTCAAAGAAACAACCTCTAAACTTTAGAAAAATTACGTAAGAAAGCATTTGAAATTTGTTTTTTTGCAACTAAAAAAATATGTTTCTTACACTTATCTCTAAATTTCAAAGTTATATCTAATGTGTCTAAACTAAGTTTTATGAGAAGAGTTCAAATTTAAGAAAGTTTCCTTCCCCTTTATAATTAGGCTAAATTCAATGAATACTCCAAATATTTGTAAATTATGTTGTGCCAAATACGGGCAATTTTATTTTTTATCCTCTTTACGAGCGACAAAGAACATTGGCTAATCCAGAGTTTGTTTCCTACATTTGTGGTTAGGCTAGGAAGTTACTAGCTCTTACTCTACAGTTCCCACATTCTCCTCACCCAAAGAAAAACATCTTACTTTAACTTCCAAACATCTGGACCAAAAGTCTGTCACTCTAAAATTTGCAATTATACGCTCAAAAAAACATATTTCTCTATCTTTTTGCACTTGAGCCCATGAACTACATTATATTTTGTTGAGATCAAATGTGATTCCTACTTTAGTTGAAGAAAACATAGCCATTTTAGATCATATGTTTCATAAAAAATTTTAACAAATCAGTTGGTCAGATCGATAAGTAAATGAATATCAAACTTTGATTCATCACAATTATGAAGTTAAAATAGTTATAAATAATTTTGATTCTTCAAATGACTATATCTCATTGTAGGGACAAGGACAAAGCAAACTACTTAGATTTCATGAGGAAGATACAACAAAACATGGATTATATATAAAAAGAAGTTTACACAATAAGAAAAAGTAAAGTACAAAAGACTTATCTCAATCTCTTCCCCAAGAAAATCCTTTGAAGTTCCTTTGAATCTCTTTCTCTCCTTACAATATTACTCAANAAAAAATGTGCAAGGTAATCACAACAATAATTTCTAATTTTAATTAATCACTAGGATATAAATGCAAGTATACGTATCACACAAGTAATATAGGGCTCTAATGGAGTTCTGAGTATCGATCTCACAGGGAGGTGGAAAATATTATAATAATAACTCAAAGAAACAACCTCTAAACTTTAAAAGAATTACGTAAGAAAGCATTTGAAATTTGTTTTTTTGCAACAAAAAAAGATATGTTTCTTACACTTATCTCTAAATTTCAAAGTTATATCTAATGTGTCTAAACTAAGTTTTATGAGAAGAGTTCAAATTTAAGAAAGTTTCCTTCCCCTTTATAATTAGGCTAAATTCAATGAATACTCCAAATATTTGTAAATTATGTTGTGCCAAATAGGGGCAATTTTATTTTTTATCCTCTTTAGGAGCGACAAAGAACATTGGCTAATCCAGAGTTTGTTTCCTAAATCTGTGGTTATGCTAGGAAGTTACTAGCTCTTACTCTACAGTTCCCACATTCTCCTCACCAAAAGAAAAACATCTTACTTTAATTTCCAAGCATCTGGACCAAAAGTCTGTCACCCTAAAATTTGCAATTATACGCTCAAAAAAACATATTTCCCTATCTTTTCGCACTTGAGCCCATGAACTACATTATCATTGTTGAAATCAAATGTGATTCCTACTTTAGTTGAACAAAGCATAGCCATTTTAGATCATAGTTTCACAAAAAATTTTAACAAATCAGTTGGTCAGATCGATAAGTAAATGAATATCAAACTTTGATTAATCACAATTATGAAGTTAAAATAGTTATAAATAATTTTGATTCTTCAAATGACTATATCTCATTGTAGGGACAAGGACAAAGCAAACTACTTAGATTTCATGAGGAAGATACAACAAAACATGGATTATATATAAAAAGAAGTTTACACAATAAGAAAAAGTAAAGTACAAAAAACTTATCTCAATCTCTTCCCCAAGAAAGTCCTTTGAAGTTCCTGTGAATCTCTTTCTCTCCTTACAATATTACTCAGTTCTCTCCTAGAAATGTAAGGAAGAAGAAATCTCTCACTTTCCCTCTCCTATTACATTTCTTAGAGAAAATCCTCTCTGACACTTTCATGCCACTTAATACAAACTTAAACACACTAACTCTCCCCTCTTTTCTATCATAAAATCACTATTATATAATGTAGGGTTGAATTCCCAATAGTCTCCATTGTTACCCATTCAAAATTTGTCCAAATTCAATGTATTTGAAAAATAACCATCTATGGCGCCTAGGCACCGAAATCTGGCGCCTAGGCGCTTCCTTCTTTGTATTGTAGCGCTTAGGTGCTAGATTTCGGCGCATAGGTGTCATATTAAAGTCTTCAAAAAGCGTCCTTTAGACTCCCTTTTAGCTTCCTTTTAGCTCAAAATGCCTAACTTAGTGTACCTGCAACCAAAATATGAAAATACATTTCTTTAAAGTACAATATCACTAAAATTAAGCATTAAAAGTTAAATATATTTGTACATGTCACAAATCTGGGTGGCTTGGTCTAATACACACACACACTTGGACTCACCATAAATTCTCGCACACATCCAAAACCATTGATTTACCCAAATTGGTCAATCATTCACTTAAAGCCCATAACCACTCATTAACTCTCTTGAAAACTCATGTTGGTTGTCTTATGCCCTTAGCTTTTGATTAAGATGGCTAGGATCAACATGTGGAGGCCTCAAGATGAGTTCTCATAAGGCTCATGTGAACTCAGGGAGGCTTTCCATGGCTTGCATAATCACATCATCCATTCTAGTCAAACATTTTCCAAATCGACCAAAATTGGCGAAATTTCCAAAATACCCCCAAATTCTCAAAAAACACCAAAATTGCCAAGATCCCCAATTTTACCTAAAACTCTACCAAAACCAATATTAGCCATCCAATTTGTCCAAATTCACCAAAATGGCTAAAATGCTTTCTAACCCCTAACTTTTTCAAAAAAAAATCCCAAAACACTCAATATTCACCAAAATCACTTTTAACCCATTTTATGTTATTTAAGTGCCCCAACTTCACCAAAATTGACCAAGATTACCAAAAACACTAAAACTTAACCAAACTGCCCAAAATTCTCGAATTTCTCCATATTGCATTAAATCCATTCAATTTTAAATTCAAGCCCTTTTGCACTGAATTCCAAACATAAATTCAAACTCAAGCCAAACCATCCTATATTAACCCTAAATCCAATNTTACCCATTCAAAATTTGTCCAAATTCAATGTATTTGAAAAATAACCATCTATGGCGCCTAGGCACCGAAATACGGCGCCTAGGCGCTTCCTTCTTTGTATTGTAGCGCTTAGGTGCTAGATTTCGACGCCTAGGTGTCATATCAAAGTCTTCAAAAAGCATCCTTTAGACTCCCTTTTAGCTTCCTTTTAGCTCAAAATGCCTAACGTAGTGTACCTGCAACCAAAACATGAAAATACAATTCTTTAAAGTACAATATCACAAAAATTAAGCATTAAAAGTTAAATATATTTGTACATGTCAAAAATCTGGGTGGCTTGGTCTAACACACACACACACTTGGACTCACCATAAATTCTCGCACACATCCAAAACCATTGATTTACCCCAATTGATCAATCATTCACTTAAAGCCCATAACCACTCATTAACTCTCTTGAAAACTCATGTTGGTTGTCTTATGCCCTTAGCTTTTGATTAAGATGGCTAGGATCAACATGTGGAGGCCTCAAGATGAGTTCTCATAAGGCTCATGTGAACTCAGGGAGGCTTTCCATGGCTTGCATAATCACATCATCCATTCTAGTCAAACATTTTCCAAATCGAATAAAACTCTACCAAAACCAATATTAGCCATCCAATTTGTCCAAATTCCCCCAAATTCACCAAAATGGCTAAAATGCTTTCTAACCCCTAAAGTTTTCAAAAAAAAATCCCAAGACACTCAATATTCACCAAAATCACTTTTAACCCTTTTTATGTTATTTAAGTGCCCCAACTTCACCAAAATTGACCAAGATTACCAAAAACACTAAAACTTAACCAAACTGCCTAAAATTCTCAAATTTCTCCATATTTCATTAAATCCAGTCAATTTTAAATTCAAGCCCTTTTGCACTAATTCCAAACTTAAATTCAAACTCAAGCCAAACCATTCTATATTAACCCCAAATCCAACTGTAACTAAATTAGAACCCTATTGCAAAAATCAAAATTCAAATCAATTCCACCAAATCTCAAACTCAAGTCCATTCATCAAGACCAATTTAAAAAATCCATCAAGCCATCAAAACTTAATTAAAAGCCCATCATCCAAATCCAAAATCAATTCTACATGCCTTTTTTCCAAAAGCTCAAGTTCAAAGCCCCACATTAAAAAAATTTCTCATAATCTATTTAATTAAAATCAAATATAAGTTTCAAACTTCATGATTTAATTTTTCCAAAATTAGCCCCATGAAAAAAGATGTCAAAAATACCAAAAATTTCTAAAATCCTTTCTCATGCAATTTAGCCAAGCCAAAGGCAAGCGATGAAGCCACCTCCAAGCCACATGAAAGCCATGAGAGCCATGCTATGTCACCATACCCAAAGTGGCAAATGAGGAGCCCCTTTAATGATTCCCTTAAAATTCTTGACTCACCCAAACCCATGATTATCCTTAATACACTTGGATGGGACTTGACCAAACTAATCAGGCTTGCCACTCTTCAGCCCAAGCCACCATGGTGAGTGAACCCAACCCAAATGCATGACTTGGCCTAAGACTCGCCAAAATCTACATAACCTCATTCCTCTTTAATTTAGCACTATTACACATTGAAACCCACAATTGACTTCACCATTCTCTAGCCATGGGCTCCCTGNAATTCCACCAAATCTCAAACTCAAGTCCATTCATCAAGACCAATTTAAAAAATCCATCAAGCCATCAAAACTAAATTAAAAGCCCATCATCCAAATCCAAAAACAATTCTACATGCCTTTTTTCCAAAAGCTCAAGTTCAAAGCCCCACTTGAAAAACATTTCTCATAAACTATTTAAGTAAAATCAAATCTAAGTTTCAAACTTCATGATTTAATTTTACCAAAATTAGCCCCATGAAAAAAGATGTCAAAAATACCAAAAATTTCTAAAATCCTTTCTCATGCAAATTAGCCAAGCCAAAGACAAGCGATGAAGCCATCTCCAAGCCACATGCAAGCCATGAGAGCCATGCTATGTCACCATACCCAAAGTGGCAAATGAGGAGCCCCTTTAATGATTCCCTTAAAAGTCACGACTCACCCAAACCCATGATTATCCTTAATACACTTGGATGGGACTTGACCAAACTAATCAGGCTTGCCACTCTTTAGCCTAAGCCACCTTGGTGAGTGAACCCAATCCAAATGCATGACTTGGCCTAAGACTCGCCAAAATCTACATAACCTCATTCCCCTTTAATTTTGCACTATTACACATTGAAACCCACAATTGACTTCACCATTATCTAGCCATGGGCTCCCTAAGCCAAAGAGTGACCTTCTTTTACCTGGCTGGCCACCTTGGTCACCAAAATTAAGCCCATCCAAGGTGGTTCACCCCAATTGGCCAATAGCCCTCTCCTTCCCTTCACCTAAGCAGCCCTTTGCACCCACTGGCTTGGAATATTGAGCCCACCTTTCCTCTCTATAAATAGGACACTACCTCTCATCCAAGTGAGATTGTTGCAAAAAACCTTGAGGAAACTCTGCCAAAATCACTGCAAACTTCAATTTCATTCGTCCAAAGCGCATTGAAATGACCTTTAGCACTTCATCCCACGGTGTTGCCCTAGTTTTAAGCTCCTATACTAGGGCATTTTACGACTACCATCCAAAGTTCACCAAAACTTCAAATTAGCTTGCCTAAAAGCTTCACCATAGCATAAGAAGACTTTCTCAATCAAATTCACCATCTCCCGATCACTCAAACCTACTTCATGACCAAGCCTGAGTTACCCGTTGAACAAGAACATACAATGGCCCAACCACAACAAAAATTAAAACTTGGAGGAGGTTCATGAACATAAGGCAATCATCTCCAACCAACACAAAAATTTGTTTTTTGAGGCCTCACATCTTGGGAAAAGTATAACCCAAAATCTCTAAATTTTGCCTCAGTTTGGATCTTTATAAACAAAATGTGTTTTTCATACATATTTAACCGTATAGATAAAATTGCCTCACTAGTAGAAAGGTGTTATAACAAACCATAAGTGATTTCATTGGGAAGCAATCGAGATCAAAGTGTTTTAGTTTGGACAGTTCTCGGGTTATGGCGATCTGAGATGATGATCAAATGCCATTCATTTGCGCATGTATCGATCAGATAGAGCAGATGGATTTAGATGAGCAAACAAAGCATAAACCATAGGCTAAGTCAGCAGGTTGTGTGGAAAGGCTAGCCAATCTGAGTTAGCCATGTGGGAGTTCAAAGTTGCATAAGTTGTGCTAGCACTGCGTTGGATAATTAGAAAAATATCATATTTTAGATTTAAATAATTATAGAAACTTTGAAAATACATATCTTTGTGTAAAAAAATTGTGAAAATAAAATAAAAATAACCCCATGCTCAAAAAATAGAGGAGAAAATTGTTGACTAAAAATAAAAAAAAGAATTGCCTTATATTTAAAATTAATTAAATAGATTAAAACTTGTGTAAGTCACCAAATTGGAATTTGTTAGTTACCGAAATGGATATCCCGATGCTCAACTTAATTTAATATGTAAATATATAATTTTTAAAAGAATTATTTTATGTTTTGAAAATACAAGACTGAACCGATCTCATATCCTCAGTAGTTTAAATAAACGAGCCTAACACCGCAAGCAATACATCTAGCCCGAAGGGTAGACACTACTTACTGGTGATGCTCGATAAATAAACTAATGAAATTATGACATCCGTTTAAGTTTGTGAAAAACCATTTTTTATGTTGACTAACAAGTTCCTTTATTTTATATAAAAAAATTAAATATGATTTATATTAATCTGGGTTCTTGAAAGTTTCTTGTAAGGGCAAGTCCCTATAGTTAATTACATCTTAGATAACCGAAGTCACCTGAGAAATCTCTTGATTAATATAAGAGAATATTGTCTTCAAGAATTTCATAGGTAGAACTTTTCAGAAGATTGGACAAAGAGGTGTGAAGGGGGAATGTCTCGAATTTGGAATATTGTATTTTGGAATCCAAAGGAAGAGAACTAAGGAATGTCATGGATCCTGAGGAGAACCTCGGTGACTTCCCAAGCTATCTTATAGTTTAGCTTCAATTTTAGAGAGAATAACTATTAGATGTTTCATCCTACCAATTTTATTAATTAGGAGTTACATTTTTGTGAGACGATCACACAAATAGGCTAAAAGATATGAGGATTTAGGTCGTGACAAATGACAATCTCAAAATCTTAAAATGAGTTAGGTCTTTTGTTGGACAACATGATTGTGCAAAGACCTAAAGAAAGAGTTGACGGTTTATGTTGCATTAAGCGGACAACCTCGAAATCCTATGGCTTGCTGTTTAATTCTAAAGAAATATGTGCTGTTGTAGATTTCTGCCTATAGAGTTAGCTCTAAGCTCCTCGAGGAAGTAACAGTCCTAAAGTCTAAGGTTCAAGGGTTTAATAACAAGTTTAAATTCAATTAGGTGGGGGGGATTATAGTTGATTAGAGCGACACTAGTTAGGATCCCATGGTTCTCTCGTTCCTGTATCACTATTTCCTTTTGAATTTACTTAATTTTAAATGAGTTGTTAAACCCATTTTTAAATTGGGAAATCTCATTAGCAAACGTGGGTTACCTCCTTTGAGGGACTTCCGTAAATTTAAAAGGATGTTTTAAGTTTAGTGACATTTCAAAGGATTTACCTTTGAAATGCTTTGTTTTAAATTTTTAAAAATGTTATTTTTTTTTTGAAAAATGGTTTTCATTTTTGCAAATAAAGGAAAGTGCACAACTAAGCAGTTATAATATTTTGCTGTAAAAGTAGATTGTAGAAAGTAAAATGACAAAAATTAAATAATATTATAAAAGCGTACCTGTCAACTTCTCGATTCTCGCTGAAAGATTAGCTTTTTGCAACATGTGTGTAATTTTGCAGGAAGTTTAAATAAATTGCAAGAGTATAGTTCTGAAAAGTTCTCATTGGATGATTTTCTAGAACAAAATATAGTAAGTTCAATTTGTCCTTAAAAATATCCAAGAGATTCCAAAATGCTAGGGGGATGAAGTTGAACAACTTTTAAAATCCCTTGAAACGTTTGAATTCATTTTGAACTTATTATTTTGTTCTATTAATCATCCCAAGGTCAAACTAAAATGACCCCATTACTCAGTTAACCTTCACATTTTAATTATCTCGACGACATGGTACTTAATTAATTAGTTGATATTGTACCAAAAAGTTATGTCGGTGGATGCCCCTAGTGAAAGCTTATGTCATTAAAGATTTTGTGCCAAACACAAAAGTTGGGCTTGTATTTATTTTNCTCTCGTCCAAGTGAGATTGTTGCAAAAAACCTTGAGGAAACTCTGCCAAAATCACTGCAAACTTCAATTTCCTTCATCCAAAGCGCATTGAAATGACCTTTAGCTCTTCATCCCAACTGTGTTGCCCTAGTTTTGAGCTCCTATACTAGGGCATTTAAAGACTACCATCCAAAGTTCACCAAAACTTCAAATTAGCTTGCCTAAAAGCTTCACAAAAGCATAAGAAGACTTTCTCAATCAAATTCACCATCTCTCGATCACTCAAACCTACTTCATGACCAAGCACGAGATACCCGTTGAACAAGAACATACAATGGCCCAACCACAACAAAAATCAAAACTTGGAGGAGGTTCATGAACATAAGGCAATCATCTCCAAACAACACAAAAATTTGTTTTTTAAGGCCTCACATCTTGGGAAAAATATAACCCAAAATCACTAAATTTTGCCTCAGTTTGGATCTTTATGAATAAAATGTGTTTTTCATACATATTTAACCGTATAGATAAAATTTCCTCACTAGTAGAAAGGTGTTATAACAAACCATAAATGATTTCATTGGGAAGCAATCAAGATCAAAGTATTTTTGTTTGGACAGTTCTCGGGTTATGGCAATCTGAGATGATGATCAGATGCCATTCATTTGTGCATGTATCGATCGGATAGAGCAGATGGATTTAGATGAGCGAAAAAAGCATAAACCATAGGCTAAGTCAGCAGCTTGTGTGGAAAGGCTAGCCAATCCGAGTTGGGAGTTCAAAGTTGCATAAGTTGTGCTAGCCTTGCGTTGGATAATTAGAAAAATATCATATTTTAGATTTAAATAATTATAGAAACTTTGAAAATACATGTCTTTGTGTAAAAAAATTGTGAAAATAAAATAAAAATAACCCCATGCTCAGAAAATAGAGGAGAAAATTGTTGACTAAAAATAAAAAAAATATTTGCCTTATATTTAAAATTAATTAAATAGATTAAAACTTGTGTCAGTCGCCAAATTGGAAGTTGTTAGTTACCGGAATGGATATCCCGATGCCCGATTTAATTTAATATGTAAATATATAATTTTTAAAAGATTTATTTTATGTTTTGAAAATACAAGACTGAACCGATCTCATATCCTCAGTAGTTTAAATAAACGAGCCTAACACCGCAAGCAATACATCTAGCCCAAAGGGTAGACACTATTTACTGGTGATGCTCGATAAATAAACTAATGAAATTATGACATCCATTTAAGTTTGTGAAAAACCATTTTTTATGTTGACAAGTTCCTCTATTTTATATAAAAAAATTAAATATGATTTATATTAATCTGAGTTCTTGAAAGTTTCTTGCAAGGGTAAGCCCCTATAGTTAATTACATCTTAGATAACAAAGTCACCTAAGAAATCTCTTGATTAATATCAGGGAATATTGTCTTCAAGAATTTCATAGGGTAGAACTTTTCAGAAGATTGGACAAAGAGGTGTGAAGGAGGAATGTCCCGAATTTGGAATATTGTATTTTGAAATCTAAAGGAAGAGAACTAAGGGATGTCATGGATCCTGAGGAGAACCTCGGTGACTTCCCAAGCTATCTTATAGTTTAGCTTCAATTTTAGAGAGAATAACTATTAGATGTTTCATCCTACCAATTTTATTAATTAGGAGTTACATTTTTGTGAGACAATCACACAAATAGGCTGGAAGATATGAGGATTTAGGTCGTGACAAATGACAACCTCAAAATCTTAAAACGAGTTAGGTCTTTTGTTGGACAACATGATTGTGCAAGGACCTAAAGAAAGAGTTGATGGTTTATGTTGCATTAAGTGGACAACCTCAAAATCCTATGGCTTGCTGTTTAATTCTAAGGAAAGATGTGTTGTTGTAGATCCTCATACTGTTGTAGATTTCTGCCTATAGAGTTAGCTCTAAGCTCCTCGAGGAAGTAACAGTCCTAAATTCTAAAGTTCAAAAGTTTAATAACAAGTTTAAATTCAATCAGGTGGGGAGATTATAGTTGATTAGAGCGACACTGGTTAGGATCTCACGGTTCTCTCGTTCCTATATCACTATTTCCTTTTGAATTTACTTAATTTTAAATGAGTTGTTAAACCCATTTTTAAATTGGGAAATCTCGTTAGAAAACGTGGGTTACCTCCTTTGAGGGACTTCCGTAAATTTAAAAGGATGTTTTAAGTTAAGTGACATTTCAAAGGATTTACCTTTGAAATGCTTTGTTTTAAATTTTTAAAAATGTTTNTATCACTATTTCCTTTTGAATTTACTTAATTTTAAATGAGTTGTTAAACCCATTTTTAAATTGGGAAATCTCATTAGCAAACGTGGGTTACCTCCTTTGAGGGACTTCCGTAAATTTAAAAGGATGTTTTAAGTTTAGTGACATTTCAAAGGATTTACCTTTGAAATGCTTTGTTTTAAATTTTTAAAAATGTTATTTTTTTTTTGAAAAATGGTTTTCATTTTTGCAAATAAAGGAAAGTGCACAACTAAGCAGTTATAATATTTTGCTGTAAAAGTAGATTGTAGAAAGTAAAATGACAAAAATTAAATAATATTGTAAAAGCGTACCTGTCCACTTCTCGGTTCTCGCTGAAAGATTAGCTTTTTTGCAACATGTGTGTAATTTTGCAGGAAGTTTAAATAATTTGCAAGAGTATATTTTTGAAAAGTTCTTATTGGATGATTTTCTAGAACAAAATATAGTAAGTTCAATTTGTCCTTCAAAATATCCAAGAGATTTCAAAATGCTAGGAGTTTTTCAGCTTCATCCCCCTAGCATTTTGAAATCTCTTGGATATTTTGAAGGACAAATTGAACTTATTATTTTTTTCTATTAATCATCCCAAGGTCAAACTAAAATGACCCCATTACTCAGTTAACCTTCACATTTTAATTATCTCGACGACAGGGTACTTAATTAATTAGTTGATATTGTACTTAAAAGTTATGTCGGTGGAAGCTTATGTCATTAAAGATTTTGTGCCAAACACAAAAGTTCGGCTTGTAATTATTTTTTAAGGTGCTAATTATCAATCATATTGACTTTTCTTAACCTCATTAGACAAGCTCATGTTAAGCCTAGCTTACTACCAAGCCCTTAACAATTCCAACAGGTAAATTTGCAATTATCAAAATTTTAATTTATGTGATATGCATTATTATTTAAGNCCACAACATTTCAAAAATATAAGACAACTCAAAATTTAATCACAAATATCACAAAAACACAACTTTTTAAACGTCCTTCCGAAGCGGGCAACGGGATTTCAATTCCGATGACCGACAGCTTCTTACGGGCAAACCCCACACCAAAAATAGTGCCGACAATAAGGTGCTAATTATCAATCATATTGACTTTTCTTAACCTCATTAGACAAGTTCATGTTAAGCCTAGCTTACTACCAAGCCCTTAACAATTCCAACGGGTAAATTTGCAATTATCAAAATTTTAATTTATGTGATATGCATTCTTATTTAAAGATCATATCATCACCAATTGTGTGCTTAAAATAAGTCAATTAACATCTTCCTAATCTAAGCGCATCACTTTAAAATCACTTAATTCTAATTAACTTCCAAATCATAATAAATTAGAAATTTACAATATTACATTAATCAAAGAAAAGAGGCTAATTGGTTTCTAACTATTATCCCATTATGTTTCAAACATCCAAAATTACTCATTAAGATGAAAATAACCTTGTACAAAAATCCTATTATAATGATATTATCCCATTGTTTAAACATTGTTTAATCCTATTATTTGATTAATGTACAAAAATCTAAATTTACCATTCTCNTTGTGTGCTTAAAATAAGTCAATTAACATCTTCCTAATCTAAGCGCATCACTTTAAAATCACTTAATTCTAACTAACTTCCAAATCCTGATAAATTAGAAAATTACAATTTTACATTAATCAAGGAAAAGAGGCTAATTGGTTTCTAACTATTATCCCATTATGTTTCAAACATCCAAAATTACTCATTAAGATCAAAATAACCTATTTTTCCATTGTTTAATCCTATAATTTGATTAATGTACAAAAATCTAAATTTACCATTCTCCCCTTGGGGCTCTCCACTTCATAACTCATTAAGCATAATTCAAAAAACTTTGCAAATTTTTTAGTGCCCTATCCATGGGTTAAGTAAAACATGAGAGGATAAAATGTGGTTTTTCAAATTTCAATTTAATTTAAATACTTATTTAAACTTAGAAAGTAGGATTTTTAATGTNTACCATTCTCCCCTTGGGGCTCTCCACTTCATAACTCATTAAGCATAATTCAAAAAACTTTGCAAATTTTTTAGTGCCCTATCCATGGGTTAAGTAAAACATGAGAGGATAAAATGTGGTTTTTCAAATTTCAATTTAATTTAAATAACAATTTAAACTTAGAAAGTAGAATTTTTAATTATAATTTATTTAATCAATTAGTATAAAGTTCTTTTATTTCATTATTTTGTTTATGGAAAAATTATTAGTGGTTCGCCTAGGATAGAAAAAACATTTAGGCGAAATTCCATGATTTTTAAAATTAGATTTTAATTATTATAATTATTTTAATGAAAAATAAGGTAAAACATTTTTTTAGCCTTTTAAAATTTATATTTTACATAGAAAAGTTGGCAAAAATATTTTAGTGAGTCCCAAGTNAATTATAATTTATTTAATCAATTAGTATAAAGTTCTTTTATTTCATTATTTTGTTTATGGAAAAATTATTAGAGGTTCACCTAGGATAGAAAAAACATTTAGGCAAAATTCCATGATTTTTAAAATTAGATTTTAATTATTATAATTATTTTAATAAAAAATAAGGTAAAACACTTTTTTAGCCTTTTAAAATTTATATTTTACATAGAAAAATTGGGAAAAATATTTTAGTGAGTCCCAAGAAATCAAGAAATAATTAGGCACATTTTGAACCATTTTTGTATTTTTGCAATTTTTTATTATTTTTAATTTAAAATATAATCCAAAAATGAAGTATATTTTCAAAAATAAATTTTATTTTTCCTAAGTGCCTTTTATCACAAGGAACTCACAAAACATCTTTTCATAATTTTCTTGAGGGTATTTAAGTTAATATAATTATTTTTGTACAAAAATACAATTTTCCTTTTAAAATCAATTTTAGTACTTAAACTTAATCTAATAATTTTCAAATTTTTTATAGTGTGTCAACATGATTTTTCTACACAATGTGAAATTGATTTTATTAAATTTTGATTAATATTTAGTTTAAATAATTTAATGCAAAATTTGAACTTTTAATTAATTATATAAATATACAAAAAAATTAAAACCATCATGATACTTTTCCTAAGCTCCTTTAACCATATTGAACCTATCAAAATTTATTCTATAATTTTCCAAGTGATATTTTAATTTATATAATTAATTTAAGCTAAAATACCCATCCAAACTTGAAAATTAGGATTACAAGCACAGACATGCTCTCTGACCTTGGTAAAATTAAAGAACATCTCTTCTAACATGAGGATTAAATCCTCAAAGTTTCAAGCCTTGATGAGTACTATTTAATCATAATAAACTAAAATATCACAGAGACCATTTAATTAATTAAAAATCAAATGCTCAACAAATAATTTTAATTTTTTTATCCACATTATTATCCAATATTCAATGAGCAAGATGGTATTTTTATTTCATTCTTATGCTTTTTTTATGCAAAGATATGGATTTTAAAAAGTTCTAGAATTAATTCAATTCATAAAATCCCCTATCTTTTTTGTTTAACCACGCAGTGCCAGGTCAATCTAGGACAGCTCCAAAAGGCTACGTGGTGCTCTGCTATTCAACAGTGCTTTCTAACTCAACTACCACGCGTCCTGTTATTCTATTCCATCCATCCATCTGACGCAATCCAGAGCTTTCATTTGAGACACGCAGAAACAGACAGCATTCGTTGATCATCCCCAATCTCCCTAACCCAAGAGCCGTCCACAATAAAAGCATAAGATCTCTCTCGATACTCAACCAAATAAAGTTTAGTTTGTTCCTACACCTTCATCTACTCAAGAAACATATCCATACAGTTTATATGTTATGAAATACAATCTATACACATGGAGAATCAAATTAAGATCAGCTTGAGGAAAGAGTCCAATACATTTGTCTGAGAGGTGAGGCCTTAATCAAATGGTTGGAGAAGCTTTAGAGGAGTTCAAAGAACCTCCAGATGACCTCCTGTGTTGTGCTGAAATGTATAGATATGATTTTGATCAAACTCGATTTTAGGTGTTGGTCTAGAGCTCGGTTTGAGTGGAATTGTGATGGGACTTTTCTGTGTGTTCTTCTTCGTTTGTTAACGGGATGGCGAGGAGAAAAATAATTTGAGATTTGGTGCACTATGGGACTGTGATAGAAAGTGTCCTGGTTTTAGGGCAACTTTCAGTGGAGAAATTGGCTCTGGACTGTAGGAGTTAGGGCTGGAAAATAGTGAGATTGCCCTTAAAGAGGTTTGGAGAAGCCTGGTGAGATTTTGGTGGAGTTTCCCCTAGGTTTTAAGCACTCTCCCCTTTGGGGTGGATGAGGTAAGTTTATATAGCCATGGAAAGGGTGGAGCAAGGCTTAAATTCAGGTGCAATTAATAATTTATGTGGAGGGCTAAAAAGTGTCAAACACCATTTAGGGTTGAACAGCTTGGATGGGTGAAAATGGGTTTGGATTTGAGGAGGGTGACTCTCAATTTTGGCTCCTCTAGTGACTAAGGTGGTGGCTAGCCAGGGTCAGGTCGCCTTTTTGCTCAGGAAAGCTAGGGATGGCTAATGATGGTTAATCCCTAATGACAAGTGATGATGGAAAATATATTTTGATTTAGGCTAAAAATGGAAGGAGGACCCTTAAATCAAAGGACTATTGGTCCATATATCATGTAAGGTTGGGTAAATTGTTCTAGTCTGCTCACTAGAGTCCAAATTGTGGCTGTAGTGGCTTTAATTTGATCACTTTTTCTTGGTTTGGTCAATTTTTGTGCTTAGCTTCAATTTTTGGCATTTTGGCTTGAAGTTGGGTTTAGATTGGGCTATTTAGGACATTGAGCCCAATTAACTGATGAAAATGGTGTAAATGATTGTCATGAGGATTTTAGAAATGGTTTTGAGTGATTTTGAGTTGATTTGAAAGTTCAATTTGAAGGATTTTGGCTCATGGATAAGTTTGGGGATGTTGGGTTAGAATTGGGTTTAGATTAGGATAGAGTTTGTCTATGGCCCAATTGATGGTTCAAATTGGTCCTAAAGATTTTCATAAAGATTTTTAGATGTAAAATAAGCGGAAATTTTTGGATTATGAAGTTCAATTTGGTGGAATTTGGGGACATGGCTAATTTGGGGTAAAATTGGGTGTTTTGGCCCAAGTTGATTTAGAGTGAAATTGAGGCTTGACCAAGGCCAATTCAAGGTTCAATTTGATGTGGGGAAATGTTTTAAAGATTTTATGATTCAAAATTGGGGCAATTGGATGGGTTTGGAAGTTCAATTTGGTGAAACTTGGCTTAAGGTCTTGAAATTGGGTTTAATTAAGCTTGGATTTGGTTTCAATAAACTTTAGGGATGATGAATTTGAGTTTAGAATTGTAATTGGGGATGATTGGGATCAAATTGGTGGACATTGGGGGGGAATTGGTGTAATTGGTCCCTTAAGGGCAAATTGGGGCTTTTCGTCAAAATAGGTCAAATTAGGCTCAATGGAGTGGCCCAAATTGGTTTTGTGGACATTTGAAATGATTTTGAAGGTTTTGGGATAATTTGGGTCACCAGGGGTATTTTGATAATTTTGGCCAAAAGGAGTGATTTGGCAATTTTGAAAAATTTTGGGGTGTTTTGGGCAACTTGGGTGGTTTCAAAAGTAATTTGGTAAATTGGGTAGATTTTGGGGGCAAAAGGCTACGTTGGATATTTTTGGTAAAATTTGGGTGTCAACCACCCTACTTGAGCTATGGTACCAATAGAATCCCCTACTTTGGGTCTTCCATGTACTGGTCTTAATTAAACCCTAACCAAAGGGCCAAAGGTTTAGGGGACCATATACATGAGTCTCCCAAAGGGTTAAGGTATCAAAGTTAAGCATGTTAGGGATCAAGGTTGTGAGTGGAAGTGTAATGTGCAAGCATGTGTGTGAAACTAATCAAGACTACACCACCCAGGGTTGACCCTAAAGCCAAGCAATCCTATGCGAACCTCCCTTTGAGCTCACCCATGTTGCCCCAGCCTTCTAAGTTCTAGAGGTTAGGATCAATATGGAAAACTTCATTTTGAGCAAAGAAGAATTTAGAGTTCCTAATGGTGAGGGTTCCTTTTTTAGTCCTTGAGGAGTAGTTAGCAGGAATGTCTTATGGCTAGACCCTAGGCTACTAATGAGGAAACTAGACCTCAACCAAAAGTGAGGTCAACAAATGGACCCCCAATAAGTGTGGTGTGCTGGGCCAACACACCGCACGTATTGGCGTTGACCTAAAAGATCAACAAAGCCAAAACAACTGTCTGAGTCAGTACACTTAAAACAAAACAAAAAAGACTACAAGGTTTCCTCTGGGGAAGAAATAGAGACTTTCGTTGAGGAAAAAGGAAGGAGATTTTGTGAACAACTATAAGGAAAAATGACGATTATGATACATATTTGATTTGGAATTCAGCATTAGAAAACTTTAATTTCAATTTCAAACTTTGATTTTTATGTTTGTGAAAATTTTAATTTCGAAAGGTGAAAATATGTGAAAAGATTGAATTGAGATGGAATGCACAGGGACTCACATCCAACCCAAGAGATAACAAAAGTGTGGAGAAGTGAGAATATAATGTCTTACTCCATTTAATGTGGTCTTATATCTATCTCGAAAGATGAGAATAGGATGCCTTACTCCATTTAAGGTGGTCTTATTTCTATCTCAAAGATTCGTTTATAGAATCAGATGCCTTACCCTATTTTAGGTGGTCTCATACTTATCTCAAAAGATGAGAATAAGTTGCCTTACTCCATTTAAGGTTGTCTTATACCCATCTCAAAGATTTGTGTAGAGAAGTGGATGCCTTACTCCATTTAAGGTGATCTCATACCTATCTTGAAGATTTATGTAGAGAATTGGATGCCTTACTCCATTTAAGGTGGTCTCATACAGATCTAGAAAGCTGAGAATAGAATGCCTTACTCCATTTAAGGTTGTCTCATACCTATCTCAAAAATTCATGTAGAGAACCAGATGCCTTACTCTATTTTTAAGGTGGTCTCATACCTATCTCAAAAATTTATGTAGAGAATCAGATGACTTGCTCCATTTAAGGTGGTCTCATACCAATCTCGAAGGATGAGAATAGGATGCCTTACTCCATTTAAGGTGGTCTCATACTTTTCTTGAAGATTCATGTAGAGAATCAAATGCCTTACACCATTTATAATCTCATATCAATCCCGAAAGATGAGAATAAGATGTCTTACTCCATTTACGGTGGTCTTATACCCATATCAATGATTTGTGTAGAGAATCGGATGCCTTACTCCATTTAAGGTGGCCTTATACCGATCTCAAAAGATGAGAATAGGATGTATTACTCCTTTTAAGAAGGTTTCATACCTATCTCAAAGATTCATGTAGAGAATCAAATGTCTTACTACATTTAAGGTTGTCACATACCAATCTCAAAATATGAGAACATGATACCTTACTCCATTTAAGGTGGTCTTATACCTATCTCAAATATTCGGGTTAAAGATTGGAATAGGAAGGGCTCTTAAAGAAACACAGTATCGGATATAACATCCTCAACCTCTAAAGTATTGCATGCAATTTAGTTTTGGGAAGAAATTTATGGAATTTAGTTTTGAACTCTTAGAATCACTCTTAGAAGCCATTATTTCCATATTAGAATTATATTTTAGAATTTTTCTATAATTTTTATTATATTTAAATGGCTCCATGATAAAAGAGACGACTTCAGTTTGACGAGCCTCGCTTCGTCAATGTGAAGGCTCAATCAAGGTTTACTTCAGTGTTTGAAGGAAAGATGTGTATACAAGATCAAGTTTTTGAGAGTCCGGGAGGAGAAATTGAACTAGTTATTACCGAGCGGAGATGGGTAAACTTCTGTTACACCACCAATAAGGCTGCTGCAAATATTGTGAAAGGATTTTATATCAACGTGTTCTATTCTGAGGATGAAATTGTTCAAGTGCAGGGATTTTCTGTTGAATTTAGTGCCGCCCGCATTAACTCCTTTTACGAAGTCCCAGACTCTTATAGCTGCCACTATGAAACCTTCAGTATGATGAAAGGCTCACTGAATGACGTGATCAACTTTCTCATTATGGGAAAGGAATGTGGAAGATAATGCAACGAGAACGGGTAAATTTTTTTGCTTTCATGTTAAATGCCACATCTAAAGCGTGGCACTATTTTATTTCCTCTACTTTGTTACCGACATATCACCATTGTGAGGTAACAAGAGATAGAGCTATTCTGAATTTCTGTATTCAGAATAACATAAATTTAAATGTGGGGAGAATCATTTTTAGGATANTTTTGTATTTTTGCAATTTTTTATTATTTTTAATTTAAAATATAATCCAAAAATGAAGTATATTTTCAAAAAAAAATTTTATTTTTCCTAAGTGCCTTTTATCACAAGGAACTCACAAAACATCTTTTTATAATTTTCTTGAGGGTATTTAAGTTAATATAATTATTTTTGTACAAAAATACAATTTTCCTTTTAAAATCAATTTTAGTACTTAAACTTAATCTAATAATTTTCAAATTTTTTACAGTGTGTCAACATGATTTTTCTACACAATGTGAAATTGATTTTATTAATTTTTTATTAATAATTAGTTTAAATAATTTAATACAAAATTTGAACTTTTAATTAATTATATAAATATACAAAACTATTAAAACCATTATGATATTTTTCCTAAGCTCCTTTAACCATATTGAACCTATTAAAATTTATCCTATAATTTTCCAAGTGATATTTTAATTTAAATAATTAATTTAAGCTAGAATACCCATCCAAACTTGAAAATTAGGATTACAAGCACAGACATGCTCTATGACCTTGGTAAAATTAAAGAACATCTCTTCTAACATGAGGATTAAACCATCAAAGTTTCAAGCCTTGATGAGTACTATTTAATCATAATAAACTAAAATATCAGAGAGACCATTTAATTAATTAAAAATCAAATGCTCAACAAATAATTTTTATTTTTTTATCCACATTATTATCCAATATTCAATGAGCAAGAGGGTATTTTTATTTAATTCTTATGATTTTTTATGCAAAGATATGGATTTTAAAAAGTTCTAGAATTAATTCAATTCATAAAATCCCCTAATTTTTTTGTTTAACCACGCAGTGCCAGGTCAATCTAGGACAGCTCCGAAAGGCTACGTGGTGCTCTACTATTCGACAGTGCCTTCTAACTCAACTACCACGCTTCCTGTTATTCTATTCCATCCATCCATCTGACGCAATCCAGAGCTTTCATTTGAGACAGGCAGAAACAGACAACATTTGTTGATCATCCCCAATCTCCCTAACCCAAGAGCCATCCACAATAAAAGCATAAGATCTCTCTCGATACTCAACCAAATAAAGTTTAGTTTGTTCCTACACCTTCATCTACTCAAGAAACATAGCCATACGTTTATATGGTATGAAATACAATCTATACATGGAGAATCAAATTAAGATCAGCTTGAGGAAAGAGTCCAATACATTTGTCTGAGAGGTGAGGCCTTAATCAATTGGTTGGAGAAGCTTTAGAGGAGTTCAAAGAACCTCCAGATGACCTCCTGTGTTGTGGTGAAATGTATGGATATGATTTTGATCGAACTCAATTTTAGGTGTTAATCTAGAGCTCGGTTAGAGTGGGATTATGATGGGACTTTTCTGTGGGTTCTTCTTCGTTTGTTAACGGGATGGCGAGGAGAAAAATAATTTGAGATTTGGTGCACTATGGGATTGTGATAGAAAGTGTCCTGGTTTTAGGGCAACTTTTCAGTGGAGAAATTGGCTCTGGACTGTAGGAGTTAGGGCTGGAAAACAGTGAGATTGCCCTTAAAGAGGTTTGGAGAAGCTCGGGTGAGATTTTGGTGGAGTTTCCCCTAGGTTTTAAGCACTCTCCCCTTTGGCCATGGATGAGGCAAGTTTATATAGCCATGGAAGGGGTGGAGTAAGGCTTAAATTCAGGTGCAATTAATAATTTATGTGGAGGGCTAAAAAGTGTCAAACATCAATTAGGGTTGAACAACTTGGATGGGTGAAAATGGGTTTGGATTTGAGGAGGGTGACTCTCAATTTTGGCTCCTCTAGTGACTAAGGTGGTGGTTAGCCACGGTCAGGCCACCGTTTTGCTCAGGAAATCCAGGGATGGCTAATGATGGTTAATCTCTAATGACAAGTGATGATGGAAAATATATTTTGATTTAGGCTAAAAATGGAGGGAGGTCCCTTAAATCAAAGGACTATTGGTCCATATATCATGTAAGGTTGGGTAAATTGTTCTAGTCTGCTCACACTAGAGTCCAAATGGTGGCTGTAATGGCTTTAGTTTGATCACTTTTGCTTGGTTTGGTCAATTTTTGCTTAGCTTCAATTTTGGGCATTTTGGCTTGAAGTTGGGTTTAGATTGGGCTATTTAGGACATTGAGTCCAATTAACTGATCAAAATGGTGTAAATCATTGTCATGAGGATTTTAGAAATGGTTTGGAGTGATTATGAGTTGATTTGAAAGTTCAATTTGGAGGATTTTTGGCTCATGGATAAGTTTGGGGATGTTGGGTTAGAATTGGGTTTAGATTAGGATAGAGTTTGTCTATGGCCCAATTGATGGTTCAAATTGGTCCTAAGTATTGTCATAAAGATTTTTAGATGTAAACTAAGCGGAAATTTTTTGATTATGAAGTTCAATTTGGTGGAATTTGGGGACATGGCTAATTTGGGGCAAAAATGTGTGTTTTGGCCCAAGTTGATTTAGAGTGAAATTGAGGCTTGACCAAGGCTAATTCAAGGTTCAATTTGATGTAGGGAAATATTTTAAAGATTTAATGATTCAAAATTTGGGCAATTGGACGGGTTTGGAAGTTCAATTTGGTGAAACTTGGCTTAAGGTCAAATAGGGGATTTTGAGATTAAGATTGAAATTGGGTTTAATTAAGCTTGGATTTGGTTTCAATAAACTTTATGGATGATGAATTTGAGTTTAGAATTGTAATTGGGGATGATTGGGATCAAATTGGTGGACATTGGGGGGGGAATTGGTGTAATTGGTCCTTTAAGGGCAAATTGGGGCTTTTCGTCAAAATAGGTCAAATTAGGCTCAATGGAGTGGCCCAAATTGGTTTTGGGGACATTTGAAATGATTTTGAAGGTTTTTGGGATAATTTGGGTCACCAGGGGTATTTTGGTAATTTTGGCCAAAAGGAGGAGTGATTTGGCAATTTTGGAAAATTTTGGGGTGTTTTGGGTAACTTGGGTGGTTTCAAAGGTAATTTGGTAAATTAGGTAGATTTTGGGGGAAAAAGGCTACGTTGGATATTTTTGGTAAAATTTGGGTGTCAACCACCCTACTTGAGCTATGGTACCAATAGAATCCCCTACTTTGGGTCTTCCATGTACTGGTCTTAACTAAACCCTAACCAAGGGCCAAAGGTTTAGGGAACCATCTACATGAGTCTCCCAAAGGGTTAAGGTATCAAAGTTAAGCATGTTTGGGATCAAGGTTGTGAGTGGAAGTGTAATGTGCAAGTGTGTGTGTGAAACTAACCAAGACTACACCACCCAGGGTTGACCCTAGAGCCAAGCAATCCTATGCGGACCTCCTTTTGAGCTCACCCATGTTGCTCCAGCCTACTAAGTTCTAGAGGTTAGGAACAATATGCAAAACTTCATTTTGAGGAAAGAAGAATTTAGAGTTCCTAATGGTGAGGGTTCCTTTTTTAGTCCTTTAGGAGTAGTTAGCAGGAAAGTCTAATGGCTAGACCCTAGGCTACTAATGAGGAAACTAGACCTCAACCAAAAGTGAGGTCAACAAATGGACCCCCAATAGGTGTGGTGTGCTGGGCCAACACACCGCACGTATTGGCGTTGACCTAAAAGATCAACAAAGCCAAAATAACTGTCTGAGTCAGCACACTCAGAACAAAACAAAAAAGACTACAAGGTTTCCGCTAGGGAAGAAACAGAGACTTTCGTTAAGGAAAAAGGAAGGAGATTTCGTGAACAACTATATGGAAAAATGACGGTTACGATAAATATTTGATTTGGAATTCAGCATTAGAAAACTTTAATTTCAATTTCAAACTTTGATTTTATGTTTGTGAAAATTTTAATTTTGAAAGGTGAAAATATGTGAAAAGATTGAATTGAGATGGAATGCACAGGGACTCACATCCAACCCAAGAGATAACAAAAGTGTGGAGAAGTGAATGCCTAGGTGATGTGGTCTTATATCTATCTCGAAAGATGAGAATAGGATGCCTTACTCCGTTTAAGGTGGTCTTATATCTATCTCGAAGATTTGTTTATAGAATCAGATGCCTTACTCTATTTTAGGTGGTCTCATACTTATCTCAAAAGATGAGAATAAGTTGCCTTACTCCATTTAAGGTTGTCTTATACCCATCTCAAAGATTTCTGTAGAGAAGTGGATGCCTTACTCCATTTAAGGTGATTTCATACCTATCTTGAAGATTTGTGTAGAGAATCAGATGACTTACTCCATTTAAGGTGGTCTCATACCATTCTCGAAGGATGAGAATAGGATGCCTTACTCGATTTAAGGTGGTCTCATACTTTTCTTGAAGATTCATGTAGAGAATCAAATGCCTTACACCATTTATAATCTCATATCAATCCCGAAAGATGAGAATAAGATGTCTTACTCCATTTACGGTGGTCTTATACCCATATCAATGATTTGTGTAGAGAATCGGATGCCTTACTCCATTTAAGGTGGCCTTATACCGATCTCAAAAGATGAGAATAGGATGTATTACTCCTTTTAAGAAGGTTTCATACCTATCTCAAAGATTCATGTAGAGAATCAAATGTCTTACTACATTTAAGGTTGTCACATACCAATCTCAAAATATGAGAACATGATACCTTACTCCATTTAAGGTGGACTTATACCTATCTCAAAGATTCGGGTTAAAGATTGGAATAGGAAGGGCTCCTAAACCAACACAGTATCGGATATAACATCCTCAACCTCTAAAGTATTGCATACAATTTAGTTTTGGGAAGAAATTTATGGAATTTAGTTTTGAACTCTTAGAATCACTCTTAGAAGCCATTATTTGCATATTAGAATTATATTTTAAAATTTTTCTATAATTTTGATTATATTAAAATGGCTCCATGATAAAAGAGACGACTTCAGTTTGACGAGTCTCGCTTCGTCAATGCGAAGGCTCAATCAAGGTTTACTTCAGTGTTTGAAGGAAAGATGTGTATACAAGATCAAGTTTTTGAGAGTCCGGGAGGAGAAATTGAACGAGTTATTACCAAGCGGAGGTGGGAAAACTTCTGTTACACCACCAATAAAGTTGCTGTAAATATTGTGAAAGAATTTTATATCAACGTGTTCTATTCTGAGGACGGAATTGTTCAAGTGCATGGATTTTCTGTTCAATTTAGTGCCGCCCGCATTAACTCCTTTTACGAAGTCCTAGACTCTTATAGCTGCCACTATGAAACCTTCAGTATGATGAAAGGCCCACTGAATGATGTGTTCAACTTTCTCACCATGGGAAAGGAACGTGGAAGATAATGCAACGAGAACGGGTAATTTTTTTTTGCTTCCATGTTAAATGCCACATCTAAAGCGTGGAACTATTTTATTTCCTTTACTTTGTTACCGACATATCACCATAGTGAGGTAACAAGAGATAGAGCTATTCTGAATTTCTGTATTCAGAATAATAGAAATGTAAATGTGGGGAGAATCATTTTTAGGAATATATGGACCACGACAAGGAGTGAAACAAGTGGAGGTTTAGGGCATCCTGGCCTCATTTATGCACTTTGCCAACTTTTTGGAGTGGAAGCTAGAGGTCTAGGACATCCTGGACTTATTTATACAATTTGCAAACTTTTTGGAGTGGAGATAGGACATCCTGAACTTATTTATACAATTTGTAAACTTTCTGGAGTAGAATTTGGAGATGAATGATGGGCTTACCCTATGAAACCCATTAGTAAGGCCAATTTAAGAACTTATGAATCCCATGAGAAATGGAGAACTTGACCCTATGAAACCCATTAGTAAAGCTAATTTGAAGACATATGAATCCCATGAAAAATGGAGAATTGGGAGTATCTATGAAACCCATTAGTAAAGCTAATTTAAAGACATATGAATCCCATGAAAAATGGAGAACTAGGAATAGATGTCAAGAACTTTCTACTAGTAGAGATGTCCCCTTTACTAGTTATGACCTTCTTTCTTCTAGTACCCCTACTCTGACTGATTTGATGAATGAATTGACCTTGTAGTGCATAGACTTGATAAGTGAAAGGATTGGAGGTTTAGAACGTCGACATGATTATGATAGTGAGTACTTTCAGAGGCATTCAAATTTTGAGATAGCTTATTATGAAGCTCAGGTCCAACACTACAGAGGTAAGCCTGATGTTACATTACCTGTGTCCCTCGATATACTCAGTATCAGCCCAATCCACCTGCTGACCAAGGAGACAAAGACATAGTACGGGATTTTGATATCTGAATGTAGTTAATATACTTGTACTTTTACTTTTATTTTTTGTGATTTTTGTAATAGAAATGGATGTTTGTGTGTGTTTGTACTTTCATTTTTATTGTTATGTTGTAATTGGATAATTTTAATTATT